>CM030189.1:3531039-3548539 GCA_017639675.1 Aplochiton taeniatus
CTCTCTCTCTCTCTCTCTCTCTCTCTCCTAATTGCGCGGCCTATCAGAGGACTCTGAGCGTCTTGTTCAGGTGTGCTGTGTGCTCGCTATTCTTTCAACGTGTGTGTGTGTGTGCGCCTGCGTTTGGTGCTGACAGTTGACAGGGGCCCCCCGCTGCTTAAATTGGCCCCGTGTTCGGCCCCAGGGAATGACGCGGGCCCCCAGACCGAGGAGCCATGCGCTGGGCCTGTTAATCCCACAATCCTCCCCTTTCCCTCTCCCTCTCCCTCCGGACAAAAAAGCTCTGGGCTCCCGTTCCTGGTCCTATTCCGGTGCCTGGTGGACGTGCTGGGCTTATCCCCCTCCGCCCAACGGGAGACGGGGATGCTGGGAGGGGCTGGGATCCAGCTGGAATGTTTATCGCAGAAAAGCCTTCCCTGTTTTCCGGTCTTTGAAGAGCAAATGCCAAGTGGAAGAAGGGGGGTGGGGGTTGGGGTGGGGGTGCGCTGCTGGTTAATCCACGGCCGTCTTTTAAGATGTCGGAGGGAAGGTTTTGATCCTATCCTGTCCCTCGTAGAGGGTACCGTGTTTCGATTTGCTCATTATTTCCAACCAACCTGCCATAGGCCAGGTAAGGCAGTTGTTTGGAGTGACAGGTGAAGACAGCCAGTCAGAGAGCTGTAGATGTGGTCTGAGGGCCTATCAATCTGTTACTGGCCGGAGGACAACTTTGTGGTGAACTCAGGCTGGTTCTTTTTTCCTTTCTGGACTGAATTGTAGAGCAGTGTGTGCGTGTGTGTGTGTGTAATTTCTGTGTGTGTGTCTGTGTGTGTTTGTGTTTTGTGGGCTGTGTGTTTGTATTTTGTGTGTGTGTGTGTATGTGTGCGTGCGTGTCCGTGTGTATGGATGCATGTTTTGTGTGGATGTGTGTGTCTGTATTTTATGTGTGTGTGTGGGAGAGAGTGTGTGTCTAGTGTGGATGTGGATATGTGTGTGTGTGTGTGTGTGTGTGTGTGTGTGTGTGTGTGTGTGTGTGGGAGAGAGTGTGTGTCTAGTGTGGATGTGGATGTGTGTGTGTGTGTGTGTGTGTGTGTGTGTGTGTGTGTGTGTGTGTGTGTGTGTGTATTTTGTGTGTGCGTGTGCGCGCGCCTGCGTCTGTTTAAAGCCTGGGATGGAGTGATGGATGAAAAGCTCCCCCTATGAGGCCGGCTCTTTATTGGCAGAGAGAGAAGCTAATGAGTTCCCTCTGTCTGCTGCCCCCGTCCCCCCTTCTCTCCCTCGCTCTCTCTCCCTCCGTCTCTCTCCCTCGCTCTCTTTCCTTTCATCCCGGGGCCCCCCTCTCTTTCTCTCTCTCTCTCTCTCTCTCTCTCTCTCTCTCTCTCTCTCTCTCCTCTCTAAGTACAGTCACCCTTGGAGGTGAGAGGCCCACAGCTCTGGCCTCACATTTCTCTCCTAAGTGAATGACAGACCCAGGGCCAGAGGACAGTGGGGAAGCAAAGACACTGAGTTTGAGCTGCTCTCCTTCTCCTGTTAATCTCTGTCTCTCTTTCTCTCTCTCTCTCTCTCTCTCTCTCTCTCTCTCTCTCTCTCTCTCTCTCTCTCTCTCTCTCTCTTTCTCTGTCTCTCTCTTTCTCTCTCTCTCTCCATCTCTCTCTCTTTCTCTCTCCGTCTCTCTCTCTCTCTCTCTCTCTCTGTCTCTCTCTCTGTCTTTCTTTCTCTCTCTCTCTCTCTCTCTCTCTCTCTCCGTCTCTCTCTCTCTCTCTCTCTTTCGTCTCTTCTTTGCGCTGTAGGAGGCCTGCCTTTATCGCTGCCTGTTAGCTGGTTTCATGCTAATTCAAGCAGATCCATCCGGCAAGGACTCCAGCGCAGATGTGCAGTATCCCAAGAGGTTGTGTGTGTGTGTGTGTCGTGCAGACTTCTCCCGGTGTGTGTGTGTGTGTGTGTGTGTGCTTGTGCGCTCGTGTGCGTGCGCGCGTGCGTGCGCGCGTGCGCGCGTGTGTGTGTGTTACGCGTCTCCTATCAAAGACCCAACCCCTGGCGAGGCCCGGCATCCGATTCCTTTTGATGTGCGCAGACATTCGTCGTTAGAACAGCACACTCCCGCCTACGGTCGCCGCCGTCGAGACGCGGGCGCGGCCCACTACAAAGTCGCCACACGGCCCTCCATTGAAACGGCTGTTCCAGTGGAGACGGAGGCGGGGGGGGTGGGTGGGGGGGCCGGGGGGGCCGGGGGGCAGTTTCTCTGCGTAAGGCCCCCATGTTTTCTTCAAGGCCGCCCCGCTGGCGACATCGATCCGCCGAGTATCTTGTCTTGTCACACGGCTGTTGTCCCAGAACTGCAACAGGGGAGGGACACACACACACACACACACACACACACACACACACACACACACAGACACACACACACAGTATTGAACCCAGAAGTATTGAGCCCAGAACTGCAAAGTGAAAGAAGGGTGTATCTCTGTGTGTCTGTGGCCATTCGTGTACCAAGCGCTCCGCTAGCCCGGCAGTGTGTTCAGTGGAGGTAGCAGGGGGAGGTCGTGTGTGTGTTTGTGTAGTGAGGGCCAGGCCAAGCCGTCGTCATCTCTACACCCCCCCCCCCCTCTGTCTCCACGGACCGAGGCTGGCGACTAGTGCTGCGTTGGCTGGAGCATCGATCAGCTTGTCCTAGTGTAGGGGAGGAGAGAGCACACATACACACACACACACACACACACACACACACACACACACTCACACATTACACTTTGTCATCACTGTACTGCAGCTGCTCCTTTATCTTGTCATGTTCTGGAAGGACACACATACACACACGGACACACACACATACACACACACACACACACACACACACACACACACACACACACACACATACATAGTATTCAACCTTAACAATTCCCCTATTTCTTTAACAAAATCAACTGGAAGGAAAGCAGTGGATATGAATTCAGAGAAATTCTCTCTCTCTCTCTCCCTCCCTCCCTCCCTCCCTCTCTCTCTCTCTCTCTCTCTCTCTCTCTCTCTCTCTCTCTCTCTCTCTCTCTCTCTCTCTCTCTCTCTCTCTCTCTCTCCATCTCGTCCTCTACGTACCTCTCTCTCTGAGAGCCACGCCGCCACGATGAGACGTGGGCCTGTGAGCCATCTGGGCCGTGTCTCCGCGCTGCCTGCTCTGGGTGCCTGCGTTGGCCCCCGTCGCCCCCTCAGCCATCTGGGACGGGGATCGGCGAGGCCTCCCTGACAGCCAGGCCCGCTGGAAGACAGACACGAGATGGCAGGCCTCCGATCCGTAGGCGAACGAAGGCACAGGGAGGCTTCGGGACGGTGTGGGGGGTGGTGACGGACAGGGGGGTGGGGGGGGGTGTTTGGGAACTCTTTAAATATTTCCCCATAGGAGATTTATAGGGGAGCGTATTGCCCGTAGTTACCTCTGACAGGGCCCCGGCACATAAACCATAGAAGAAGAGCCGTAGAGCCACTTCTGAGTGACGTGGAATGCTATTGGTGGATCCCCGTGGGAGGAGGGGGGAGGGGGGGGACTGACACATCGGTGGCAGGAGGCCCAATCGGCTTTGATTTACGCCCCCGCCTCCGAGAGGGCCTGTCCAATAGCTGGGGCAGAGCAGCCGGTTTGCTGTGAGGGGGAAAACCCCGGCATCTAACACACACACACACACACACAGACACGCGGGCAGACACACACACACAAGCGCAGATGTTCACACAAAGGCGACTGCACACACAACAGAAGATCTATGATGGGCTAACTCCAACCTCTCTGGTTGCAATTTATAGCCGCTCGACGTTGACATGCAACTTTCCTACCCGGCTACACACACATACACACAGCAGATATTTTGCCAAGAAGAAGCCATTATAGCAAATAAAACAAGCTGGTTGGCCGGCTGCCCGTCCATGCGAGGTCTGGCTGTATGGAGCAGATTTATGGAGCCCTCTGCATCTTCCCCTGCAGCCAGATATGGGACTGCCATGCTAACAGACACACACACACATACATACACACACACACACACACACACACACACACACACACACACACACATACACAAACGTGCGGCCCCATATCAGACAAAAGGGAGAGGAGAGGAGAGGAGAGGAGAGGAGAGGAGAGGAGAGGAGAAGAGAACAGGGGGGACGTGAGGCAGGGAGAGGGGGATAGAGGTTAGCGGAGGAGAGCATAAATTAACTGATGGAGGAAGGAGTGGGAAGAAGGAACATGAACTCCACCAACGAAGAAGAGAAGTGAACGGACGGATTGGAAAGGGAAAGAGACATGTAGGTAGAGCGACCATACACTGTAACCAGAGACGTGTGAGTCTTTGCGCTAGTTCAGATCTGTTCTTTTTGGGGGGAGGGCGGGCAGGGCTGGGGGGGAACAGCAGTTTGGCATCGACCAGCACCTCACTGATCTCTCCACTCTTTAAGGAAGCCCCAATGTGCCACACACACACACACACGCCCACACACACACATGGGCCGATGTAAACATCCTAATTAGTAGGAAGCTGCAGGGGGAGGGCGGGCGGCTGGGCGGTGGACATCTGGCTGGGGCCAGGCCGCGGTGACGTAGAGGCCTGGGGCCTGCCAGAGCCCCACGTGCTACCGACAACGCTTTACAACATACCACACACACACACACACACACACACACACACACACTCACACAGCGTCTCTCACACACACACACACACACACACACACTCACACAGCGTCGTGCACGCACGCACACACCATCACAAACACGCGCACATAGAGCCGAATTATTTAGGACTCGGCAGTGGGAGCGACCTTCCAATACATTTCTCCATTATCTGAAGTGATTGGTGGACAGAGCAATTCATTTCCTGTCTGGGAGTGGAGACGAGACAACTGGCCAAGAGACATTAACCTGCTGCCTGCTTAGCCTGGTGCCCACTGGGTGTGTGTGTGTGTGTGTGTGTGTGTGTGTGTGTTAATCCTGTACCTAAGCTGCCACATCGCTCAGAAGAAGGGCCAGCTCCTCAGATTGTCTGGCTTGCTCTCACCAGGAATATTATTTCCTTTATTCTTTTTTTGACTGGCCGTTAAACATTGCAATAACTTCTCACGGATTTTTGCTAGTGGGGAAGTAAATCAATATGCAGGTGGGCGGGAGGGGGGGGGGGGGGGGGGGGGGGGGGGGGGGGGGGGTTCGAGCAGACATTTTGATTCAGACTCGTTGCGCCTACGCTCTTTCCACCTGCGTCCACCCGGGAGGATACGCGGCGGCCATTTTGTGCCCGTAGCCCAGCCGGCCCGGCCCGGTCATCCGTCACTGTGTTGGAGAGCGGAGCCGTGTACCTGCCAGCGCCAGTTACTCATCTGGGGGTGGCGTGGGAGGCTTTGGCTGAAGCATACATGGCGAGCCCACGCCTTGGTAGGTGGAAGAGCGGAGATCGTTCCGTGTCGGAAGGAAAAATGGAAAAAAAACAAAGAATAATAAGAGTCAAACCTAAGGGTACAATTCCGTGAAGGAAGCGCGCTGAAGTTTTGACGGCCGTTGAATAATTGTTTGGGCCGAGCGCTGTGGGCCAGCGAATGTAGAACGAGCCCTATATTTCCCGGTCCTGGTGACATCACCGGCGTCAGGGGAGTCGTCGGAGCACCTGTGTCCCATCTCCATGACAACTGGGCTGGAGGGCCTTGTGGGTGATGAAATAGACACACACACACTCACACACGCGCTACAGAAAGGGAGAAAAGGATGGGGGGGGGGGGAATTGTAAAATGGCGACCAAATAAATCACACCCCGTGGAGTCTGGCTGTGGAGAGGCCCTGATGAGATCTGGAGTCCCCCAGAAGTAGGCCATCGCTGCCCCCGGTCTCTCCCCCGGCCCCAGACCCAGCTAATGGCTCTCAGACGGGGGACAGGATCCGTGATTGCTTCTGACCGCGTTAGCCGGGCCTTGTCGGCTCGGTGGTGCGCCACGGTCTTTCGCCGGCCCACTCTGTCTGGTGGTGGAGGGGGGGGGGGGGGGGATGCTCGCCGGGCCACGGCCCCCCCTCGCCCATTGCCGGCTGTGGGCAGTGCGCAGCGGTAATGAGCGCCCCGCTGTGTTCCTTGCAAGCCGCACACACACACACACACACCCACACACGCACACACACACACCCACGCTCACACGCCCCAACACACAGTGAACGGGAAACTAATTGGGCTTTTTTGGGGTCTGGGTGTTTGGGGGTGTTTCAGTATTGTATTTTTGGCTAATTTGGAGGTGAGGGAAATAAATCTGTAATGAAGGAAGAACTAGGGAGGGAATTGGGCCAGGAAGAGAAAAGAGGAGAAAGAAAGAGAGGAGAAAGAGATAGAGGAGAAAGAGATAGAGGAGAAAGAGAAAGAGGAGATAGAGATAGAGGAGAAAGAGAAAGAGGAGAAAGAGAAAGAGGAGAAAGAGATAGAGGAGAAAGAGAAAGAGGAGAAAGAGAAAGAGGAGAAAGAGATAGAGGAGAAAGAGAAAGAGGAGAAAGAGAAAGAGGAGAAAGAGAAAGAGGAGAAAGAGATAAAGGAGATAGAGATATTGCGTCGGTGCCCAAACCGGAGGTAGGAACAGGAGCAACATCCAGGGGACTGTGGCGAGGAGTCAAGTGTGCTTAGTGAGGTGGCCTAACAGGCCTGTATCACTGCAGCGCGTGGGCGCCTAGACCCCCAGACCCTCACCACCAGCCCCCCACCACCAGCCCCCACCACCAGCCCCCCACCACCAGCCCCCACCACCAGACCCCCACCACCAGACCCCACCACCAGACCCCCACCACCAGACCCCCACCACCAGCCCCCCACCACCAGACCCCCACCACCAGCCCCCCACCACCAGCCCCCACCACCAGACCCCCACCACCTGCCCCCCACCACCAGCCCCCCACCACCAGCCCCCACCACCAGCCCCCCACCACCAGCCCCCACCACCAGACCCCCACCACCAGCCCCCCACCACCAGCCCTCCACCACCAGCCCCCACCACCAGCCCCCACCACCAGCCCCCCACCACCTGCCCCCCACCACCAGGCCTCGGTGCCCAGCAGAGACACGCCCAGGGTCAAGGCTCCACCAGCCCACACACCGACTCTTTCTGCTGGCCCCGCCGCTCAGCCACTCAGCTGTGTGCACCGGACTGACTCAACATCATGCGTGTCACGTTTATGTAAGAGGCACCACCACCACACAAGCACATACCCCCCCCTCCCCTCCTCCGCCACACACACAAACACACACACAGACGCTCTCTCTCACTCTCTTTTCCGCCCACTGCCTGGCCTGGGGAGGGGGTGACTTGTGGCCCAGCTTGCAGTGGCAGATCCAGGGGAGTGATGGGGTGGTGGGGAGCTGCCCCCCCCCCCCGGCTCCTCTGAGCTGCAAGCAGCCCCCCCCCCCCCCCCCCCCCCCTCTCTGAGCAGTAGCAAGAGGAATAATCCGACATGTGCACAAGCTGGGCTAGTCTAATGGCAGTTTATCTTTAAAAAAATCGTATTGGCTATGTAGGACACAGATAAACTCACACACAGACGCGCACATTTGCACACACACACACACACACACACACACACACACACACACACACACACAGTTCGCCGGCGTCCTCCGCGCCTCGCCCGTCCGCCGTGCTGCCACCCGCCGTGTCATCAACACCCCTCAATCGCCCCTGGGGTGAGGCCGCCCGGCGCCCTCCAGGCACAATAAAAAAACAAGGGTCATTAAATGTCGTGGCGCTCCCCGCCATCGCTGCTCTCTGCGTGTACCGAGCACGGCCGCCACGCTCTCCCGGGCTGCATCCGTCTTGTCGATGCACACACGCGGCGCGCCGGGCGCCGGTTATGAACATGTGAAGATGTGCGGCCGCGTGGCAGCGATGTCTGCCATTGCACGGCTAATGACGCAGAAAGAAACGGCCCCCCTCCCCTCCACCACCCTCCGCCTCCACACACACACACACGCGCGCACACACACACACGCACACACTCAGCCCACCCAGACGCAGCGAGGCTTTGACGCCGCTAGGAACCAATTATGTGTCACTAACCCCGGCCCACGCGCTGCGCTTTCTGCCTAACGACGGCTGTGAACGAGCTCCCCTTCGTACGAGAGGGCTCCTCCCTCCCCCCCTGCGCCTCCCTCCCCCCCTGCGCCTCCCTCCCCCCCCCTGCGTGTGCGCGTGTGCGTGCCCACGTGGAACATGGAACCGCCTCGCTGCTTTGCGGCTGTTCCACAAGATGGCCGCCGTCCGCTGGCGTGTGCCACTGCATTAGGCTGGACGACGGTGCACGTTTTCCCCACTGCTGCCTAACCGGGTTAAGTTAAGGCGTGAGTGTTTGTCACCGGGCCCGTGCTACACAAAGCCAGGACAGGAGACAGTGTGGCCTCCGTACAGGAGACAGTGTGGCCTCCGTACAGGAGACAGTGTGGCCTCCGTACAGGAGACAGTGTGGCCTCCGTACAGGAGACAGTGTGGCCTCCGGACAGGAGACAGTGTGGCCTCCGTACAGGAGACAGTGTGGCCTCCGTACAGGAGACAGTGTGGCCTCCGGACAGGAGACAGTGTGGCCTCCGTACAGGAGACAGTGTGGCCTCCGTACAGGAGACAGTGTGGCCTCCGTACAGGAGACAGTGTGGCCTCCGTACAGGAGACAGTGTGGCCTCCGTACAGGAGACAGTGTGGCCTCCGTACAGGAGACAGTGTGGCCTCCGGACAGGAGACAGTGTGGCCTCCGTACAGGAGACAGTGTGGCCTCCGTACAGGAGACAGTGTGGCCTCCGTACAGGAGACACCACTTAAGGAGAAGGGGGAAAAACCCACACACTCAAAGGACAATCAGCCGCGGGTCAAGTGGCTCTGTGTGTGTGTGTACTGTGTACCGTTTGTGTGTGTGTGTGTGTGTGTGTGTGACCGGCTAAATGGGGTGGGCCTCTCTGTAGCCGCCTGCTGTAAATGAGTCCTGGCTGTGGGTCTCGGTCCCGGGGGGGGGAGGGGAATTGGACAGATTGCTCCGTCTCACGCCGTCCTATTAGACGCTGCCAATCTTCCTCCATCACCTGGGAGAGATTCGTCTCTCCGGCCGTCGAGGCTTAGGGAAGATCTGCTCTGTTTAGCCCTGTGTGTGTGTGTGTGTGTCTCCCTCGTTCTGTGTGTGTATGTTTGTGTGTGTCTCCCTCGCTCTGTGTGTGTGTGTGTGTGTGTGTGTATGTGTGTGTGTCTCTCTCTCTCTCTCTCTCGCTCTCTCTCTCTCTTTGTATGTGTGTGTGTGTGTGTGTGTGTGTGGGTGGGCGGGTGGTTGTGTATGTGTGCATGCGTATGGACCTGCTGGCTGAGCTGCTCCTGCCATTTTGTCCAGGTGGGTGAGGATGGAAGGATGTCTGGGAAGAGAAAAGGGGATTACCACCCAACTTGTGTTTACACTGCATGAAAGCCTGCTCTGGTGAGGATGGGTGTGTTTACTTTTCCCAGTGGAGAGCAAGCCTGGTGTGTGTGTGTGTGTGTGTGTGTGTGTGTGTTTAGGTCCGACACGTCCCTTCAAGAAGATAGCATATAGTCTTTGACTCTGAGGAACCGCTAACGCTTAATGCTGTCTGAGAGAACATCGCGAACAACACCGCACCACCCACACTCTACATCGACATGATAGTCCCAAAGTGGCCTTAACACACACACACACACACACACACACACACTCACACACACACACACACACACACACACACACACACACACACACACACACTCACACACACACACACACACACACACACACACACACCACAGCGGGGAGGGGAGGGGAGATGGAGTGCAGCAGAGGTGTTTAGCGAGTCTCGGTGCACGGGGTTTGCCTGGCGTGCGAATTCTCTCCCAGGTCTAATCCGTCCGTTCCTGTCGGCATGAAAGACGAGGATTAACAGAAGAAAGGTGAACACGGAGAAAGAGGCAGGCCCGCAGGAGAGAGGGAGGGAGGGAGAGAGAGAGAGAGGGGAACTGGAGTGAGGGAGGGGGGTGGGGGGAGCTGGGAGGGAGGGATGGGAGGATTGTATTCCGGAAGCCTGCCGGATTTTCGCGCTGGCTGTCATGGAGAATGCAGATGAGCTACCTTTTGTATGCCGCTAAATCCCTCCTATTGATCGGCAGATTAGACGCATCCTCCAGACTACCTTTCTCCAACTTCAGAGGAGGGAGAGGCAGCCTCCTGAAAATCGGTTTAAATCAAGAAGCCGTTCAGCAGCCGTGTCGAGGCCTCCTCCTCCACGGAGCAGCCTCAAACACACCGGACGGAAATCAAGATGAGAAGAGATCGCTAATACCGCCGGCAACGCCAGCGAGTTTCTGTCCCGCAAACAGACACGGTTTTGTTATTGCATACTGCAGGTAGCCGGTTCTTTCCCCCCTCCCTCGCCCCATCCCCGCTGTTCCCCAACGAGCGTGTCGCTTAATGAGCGTGATGAGGCTCGTCGGGCGAGCGCCGGTCCCGCCGCTTCTCATCCAGCGCTCCGCAGGCGGCTCACGTCTGCGGAGGACTGTTGGAACGACAGCTTCTGGAGTGCCCAGGGGAGGACAGATCTCCCCCTCTCTCTTTCCCCCTCTCTTTCACGCTCGCTCTCCCTCCCTGTTCCCTCTGTTTTTCGTCGTCTTGCTTGCTTTGCAAAGACGGGGGAATGCAAGAAAGGCATTGCATGCATGGCAGACGATGATATCAAGGTAATAATGTATTTTTCCCCAGCACAGGCGTCTTGAAATTACGACAACCTAAAATAAAAACACATTTCCGGAATGTTTTTTTCCACCTCGCTCCGGGTTTTGCTTTTGCATCTGAAGTAGCTAATTTGCTAAACGTGTGTCTGGCTAAGTTGATTTCGAAGTCTGTCTTTACCGCACGTCCCTCTGCTCAGCAGGCAATAATAAAAGAAAAATGAAAAAGCAATAAGGACCCAAAAAATAAAAAAACAAGTCAATCGGATGTTTATTCTGGGTACATCCTCCGCCCTGACAAATGGACGGACGGGGCCGTCACACCGCGCCGGAATTCGTTTATCCCCCTGGCCTCCAGTTGTTTTGATAGGAAGCCTCCCCGTCTCGCCAGGCACGCTGGGAAAATACGTTCACGGGTCTCGGGCCGCGTCACGTTCCTGTGTGATGGATCTCTAAAAGATGTGGAAGGTGTGTAGTTATCGGAGAGGCGACCGGAGTGCGCCGAGCGTGCCTTGTCGTCCAAGGCGTCGCCTGTCCGCCTGTCTGTCTGTCAGCAGAGGTTGGCCCATGGCTCGGCCGCAGCCCCTGTTCTGCCAAACTGGTCTGCAATCAAAACACACTGTACGGTGTGTTCATAGAGAGTGACGGGAATGTTAGCGTATACAAAGAGAGAGGGGGAGAGAGAGAGAGAGAGAGAGAGAGAGAGAGAGAGAGAGAGAGAGAGAGAGAGAGAGAGAGATACAGAGAGAGATACAGAGAATTGTCTGTTAGAGCTAGAAGTGCATGTTAACAGAAATGTCTGTCTGTGGTAATAGGCCAGGCACTAAGGCTACAGGGGCTAACATGCTAGTAGCTGGTACCTGTCTGTGTGGATGGGCCAGGTACTACGAGGCACTGTTGTTCAAGAGATAGCAGAATGGAGTCAAGCTGTCCACTATCTGAAGGACAACCCTGCAGCTCAGTCACCTTTATGGACATGGATTCACCTCTACACTTTGTGTGTGTGTGTGTGTGTGTGTGTGTGTGTTTGCAGACACGTTTGTGTTTGTGTCTCCGTGTGTGCGTGTTGTTTTGCATGCACTGTGCACTGGTGCCTAAATAGCTTCCTCTTCACAACAAAACAAAGTTAATTGGTTCAATTACAGATATTAATTGCAAATTACCAGCCATTGAGCGTGTGCAGCTCTCAATTTAGCATCCTATAATTTCATAGCTCAACCGTGCTCTCCATGTCTGTCAGCATCATGGTTCTTTTATTCTCTTTGTTTACCTCTCCCTCGCTCCCTCCCTCTCTCCCTCCCTCCCTCCCTCTCTCTCTCTCTTTCTCGCTCTCTCTCTCTCTCTCTCTCTCTCTCTCTGTCTCTCTCTCCCTCCCTCCCTCCCTCTCTCCCTCCCCCTCTCCCTTCCTTCTCCCATTCCTAACGTAAAGCCCAGTGGTGCGCTGCCGCTCCTCTAGCGCCCCCTCTGGCCTCTCCTCTCTGTCTCCTCTCTTACGTGGCGGTGGTACTGCAGGCTCAGCAGGGCGCTCCCTGGTCTCTGTTCCCGCGGCCTCAGCGGGCTACAACCAGGGGAGGGGGGGGGGGGGCCTATCCGTGTCCCTCCTTGGCCCAGCCACGACAGGGCGAGGGGGTGTAAACGATTTGGTCCGCTTCAAGGCTTTGGCCCAAGCGAGGTTTTCGGAGCGGAGGGTTGAGGCCCGGGTTTTGGAGTGCGTTGACGCAGAGGGGTCCTGATCTTCTGGGGGGGGGGGGGGGGGGGGGGGGGGGGGGGGGGGTCGTTTTACGTTTCGCTGAGGAACCTGGGCGTCTTGCAGAGCAGACGGGAGGAGAGCCAGAACGAACGATCGAACCAAATGTCTTTTTGGTTTTGGACCGTTCCTGGCACGCGCAGCCTATCAACGCGCGGCGCCAACTGTTCAGTGTTCAGTGTTCAGTGTTCAGTGTTCAGTGTTCAGTGTGGCATGTGGCGCCCGTCATGCCAGCCGCTCTCCGTCGCTGTTCAAAGACAGCGCCGCGCCTGTGGATGAGTGCTGGGCACAGATGAGGACGCGGGCTGTCCTTAGTTATACCAGGCATTAGCATTTCGCCGCTAGCGGAATGTGGCTGCGCCCAGGCATGAAGACAAAACAGGGAGAGAGAGACTTTCTCTGAATTCATATCTGCTGCTTTCCTTACAGTTGATGTTGTGTGTGTGAGTGTGTGTGTGTGTGTGTTTGTGTGTGTGTGTGAGAGAGAGAGAGAGAGAGAGAGAGAGAGAGAGAGAGAGAGAGAGAGAGAGAGAGAGAGAGAGTCTAATTATCCAGGCCTGTGCGTTCATGGGCTTCTATTCCGGACCTTTCCGGAGCAGCGGCTCTCCTCTCCCCAGCGACCCAGGACTGGGAGCACTGGAGTGGGCCCACCGGGGCCAGAAACTCCCCGGCTCTGCTGAAGTGGAACAGGCCGCAGGTGGATGACTGTGACGCTCAGCCTCCTGAATGGTGGCGGGGCCTGGAGGGGAAACATATGGTGGATTAGGATTCAAAGACTGACGCTTCCACCGGTGGGCTTTTGCTCGATGGTTGGGGTGGGGGGTTGGAGGGGGGGGGGGGGGGGGGCGGTTGAGCTGTGTATCCAGAACACTGGGGATCCAGGCTTTACCCAACAGACCATTATGTGGCTCTGTGCGCCTCTAGGAATATATAATCCCCATTTATTTACGTGTGCATATACAGGAAATGTGATTTGATAAATCAAAAAAACAAGGTTAGCTTAGTTGGTCTATACACTGACAGTAAGGGTTATAAGTTAGGAGGGTCGCCGGATTCCGGATATGAGCCAGGGAGGAACATTAGACACGGCTACCTGCACCTCAACATAACCGTTTAGATTAGTCAGGACGATAAAAAAAAGCAAAAAAAACAAAACGAGACGACCTCCTCCATCTTGGTAATAAACCAAGCTGCACTTGAGATGATGAACTGGTTATGCAGCTTCTTCCTTAGTGGATTTGGGCCGTTTACAGTCAAGATAACGCAAAATGAGGCTCTGTGTGTGTGCGCGTGCGTGTGCGTGCGTGCGGGGTGTGTGGGGGCTGATATGAAACACAGGTTTTACAGGTTGTAATTTCGACCGGCCTCCCAGCCCACAGCCGTTCCACCCACCGTCTCGCGCTGCCGGTCACAACGCGAGGAATGTGCCGTTTTTCACCCGCCGTGTCACAACCCACATTTCTCCTCACGTTACATGTTCAACAGATTAGCCGGTATGGCTCAGGGCAGGAAAAAAAGAAGAAGTACTAAAACACAGCACGACCAGCTGTGTGAAAGGGCCCGAAAGCGATCGGCGTTTTTGTTGGAGCGAGCATGAAAAGAGGTCGTAACTCAAGGAGGATAATAAACTTCCATGCGCTGGGATTTTTCCCGTGTCTCTGGAATCAGTCAGAGGTCCGGGCTCCCTCTAGACCGCAGAGTGCTTTAATAGGAGGCTCTGGGCCGCTGGCTTTGACGTTTCCATAAGCGGCGTTGAAGCCTCTCCCCGGCCACTCGGCTGCGTTTTACGTCTCGAACGTCTCTGATTGGAACGCGGCCTTGCAGACGCGCACGTGCCCCGAGCATCATGGGAAGTGGGGACTTTTAGCCAGGATGAGACCAACGCCATCTCCTCCTCCTCCTGCTCCTCCTCCTCTTCCTTCACCTCCTCCTCCACCTCCTCCTCTTCCTTCACCTCCTCCTGCTCCTCCTCTTCCTTCACCTCCTCCACTTCCTTCACCTCCTCCACCTCCTCCTCTTCCTGCTCCTCCTCCACTTCCTTCACCTCCTCCACCTCCTCCACTTCCTCTGCTTCCTTCTCCTCTTCCACCTCCTCCTCTTCCCTCTCCTATGCCACCTCCACCTCCTCCTCCTCCACCTCCTCCTCTTCCTCCTCCACCTCCACTTCCTTCACCTCTTCCACCTCCTCCTCTTCCTTCACCTCCTCCACCTCCTCTTCCTTCTCCTCTTCCTCTTCCTTCTTCTCTTCCCCCTTCTCCTCTTCGTCCTCCCCCTCCTCCTCCTCCTCCTTCTCCCCCTCCTTCTCCTCCTCCACCTCCAGGTCGCCAATCTCTTTCAGGGCAAACCCAAACCCTCCGTCACGTGGCAGCTCCCCGGCCCCTCTATCGAGCGTGGGTCTCCGCCTGACAGGGGAGTTATCGCCGCCCGGGCCCCTACCCCATCCATCAGGCCTTCATTAAAACCCAAATGGCTTTGTCACTCCCGGCCTCCTCCGACGGCCGGCCCCGACAAGTGCCGCGTCCCGTCCGCCCAATTTACGGCCCAGCTCGCTGTTAAGAGCAGAGGGGAGCGGGGGGGAGGGGGTTTGGCAAGCCCCCACTTAGATTAGAATGAGCTGCTCTGAGGAAAACATTAGCCTGACCCGAGGGCCTGGCTTTGCGCTTGGCCCGCAGCGGAGCTCCGGAAACCCAGGCTCTCGCAGAGGACAAATTGGAAAAGAAGGTGAGGAGGGAGAGAGAGAGAGAGAGAGAGAGAGAGAGAGAGAGAGAGAGAGAGAGGGAGGGAAATAGAGAGACAGAGACAGAGACAGAGACAGAGACAGAGACAGAGGGTCACCAGTGGTGCTGCTGAACGAGATCTTCCAGATGGCCTTTTCCTGTTCTTTTTTCTCCACTATCTCTGAGCACCACAATGGCACACAAAGCTGTTGGCGGCCCCTTCCTCTCCCTACATAACCCCCCACCCCAACCCCCTCCACCCCCCACCCCACCTCAACCCCTCTCTGTCATCGCGCTATTGTAAGTCCTTTAAACCGCTGTGGGCAGCGACGTGGAGCTGAGGCAAGCAGGAAGTGGAATGCTTGCTGCTCCCTCCTGGCCATTCACCGTTTGCAGGGAAATCAGGCCTCCTTTGTACCTGGCAGCTTAACTGAACACGGCACCACACAAAGGCAGACAGACACGACTCCCGCTCCAAATGACCTGGATAGCAACGCTATAGTCTGCTCTCTGAATGCTCTCCCTGCTCTCTGGCTCTTTGTCTCTCTCTCTCTCTCTCTCTCCCTCTCTCTCTCCCTCTCCCTCCCTCTCTCTGAATGCTCTTTCTCTTTCTCTCTCTCTCTCTCTCTCTCTCTCTCTCTCCTTCCCTCTCTCTGAATGCTCTTTGTCTCTCTCACACTCTCACTCTCCCTTTCTTTCCCTTTCTCCCTCTCTCCCTCCCTCTCTCTCTCCTTCCCTCTCTCCCTCACATACACACACACACACACCCACACACCCACAAGCCATAATATCCGCACACACTTGCGCGCACTCCAGCGAGTGGACTCCCGGGAGACGTGCAGCCCAGTTAAACCCCGTTTAGCCATTTAATTCTCCATTCGTTTTCGATGCAACATGTAATTGTCTGGCCCAGGATGATCGAAGCAGACAGTGTAAGCCCTGCCAAGGGGAAGTGCATTCAAGCCTGCTCACCAATCCGCATGAGTCATAGGCGTATTGATTTTGTGTACAATGCGCGCAGCCAGCGCTACTGTGGGCGGCTGTGATTACCGGGAAAGACTCAACGTGGACAGGCAAAGGTGAACGTGGACGGGTGGAGCCGGCGTGGCGGTGGCCAGTCGCTGCGGCCCTCCTTATCGGGGGGGGGGGGGGGGGGGGGGACCGGTAGGCAGCGCACGTGCGTTTGGTGGTCGAGGCTAAGTTGCGCTCACGGCTGCGGCCTGTCTGCGTTCTCGATCGAAGGGCCCCGGCTTCGCCCCCCCCCCCCCAGGTCTCATGGCTCGGTGAAACCCGGGGGACCAGGGGCTGTGTTCCTCCAGAACACGCTCGTTACATTTAACGCGACATGTGACCTTTCCCTGCGCCCGATGTAAGGCGGGCTTGCAGATGGAGAACAGGGATGGGGAACACGTGTCAACCTGACAGAGGTCCCCCCCCCCCCCCCCCCCCCCCCCCACACACACACACACACACAGGTGCGCACCAGTTACCGCACACACACACACCCACAGTCTCTCGGTTTGACATCCCCCACCTGCTGCGTAAGAAAGGCCTCGGGTTGAAACGGAATCGGCACCATTAGCCGCCCACACACACACACACACACACACACACACACACACACACACACACGCACCAGTCCCTGCACACACAAACACCAGTCCCCACACACACGCACCCGTCCCCACACACACTCACACACACCAGTCCCTGCACACACAAACACCAGTCCACACACACACAGACACACGTCCCCACACACACACACACACACACACACCCGTCCCCACACACACACACACACACACCCCAGTCACCGCACACACACGCTACTCCCTCCTCCCTGACACCTCCTCAATGGTAAGGTCGACGGGTCAGTATGTGAGCTAGAAACCCTGTCGGTCCTTTGGGCTTGGCACCCTGCCCATGTCAACCCTCCTGCTAACGGTGGGATGAGCGCTGACACAGGGCTGACAATGAGCTGCTACAGCTGAGTACTCTGGGAAACAGAGTCTGGCTGCCTGGCTGGGCTGAGACAGGAGGTTACCTTGGTAGCTGTGGTTGACAGAGACTTCCACTGGCTGCTGTGAACAAAAGAACAGGCCTGTAGGATATAGCTGGGGCTAGTCCATTTTTTAAATGTATTCTTTATTGACAGGACAGTGGTCAGACAGGGGGGTTGTGAGAGAGAGGGGAGGGGATGTAACAAAGGGCCCGGGCCCGAATCGCACCCGGGCCGCTGCGGCAAGGACTAGCCATTGTGGTGCGCCTTAGCCCGGTGAGCCTTGAGGAAGAAATGAGTGTGTGTGTGTGTGTGTATGTGTGTGTGTGTGTGTGT
>CM030189.1:3553539-3561039 GCA_017639675.1 Aplochiton taeniatus
CACACACGGATGGTTCTAGCTCTAGCGGGCCCCCCCCCCCTCCTCCTCCTCCTCCCCACCACCCCCGGTTCTCCAGCGAGAAGCTACGTGAGCAGGAAGTGCGTTCCCTGATTGACTCCCTCTCGCCGTGCGCGCTAAACCGTCGTAAGCCTCCGCCACTCCCCTCGGGTCCCCGCCGGTAATTTGACTTTTATTGGAACGGAGGCTCGGGTGGGTTCAAGGTTGGCGGAGGGCGCTCTTTATGAAAGCCAAGCACCTCGGGGCAACCCTAACGCTGGCTCCCTCTCTCTCTCTCTCTCTCTCTCTCTCTCTCTCTCTCTCTCTCTCTCTCTCTCTCTCTCTCTCTCTCTCTCTCTCTCTTCTCTCTCTCTCTCTCTTTCTCTCTCTCTCTCTCTCTCTCTCTCTCTCTCTCTCTCTCTCTCTCTCTCTCTCAACGCCGCGGCGCATCCAAACACGCTTAATGAAAGGGGATGCTGTCTGTTCTTCTCAATCTTGCTCTGCTGCGTGGCCCTTGTGTTTAATCTGGAACCAAGCAGCCCAGGTCTGGGTTCCCGGCTGGCAGAGTTCCTTCATTGCAGTTCGTTATTTTATGCTGCGTGGCGCAGATTGGAATGTACCCCTGGAGGTCCCGGCGCTTTGCGTGTGAGAGTGTTTTCTCTCGCAGGTCTTTCCCTTCTCCTGGTCCTCTCCTCTTTTCTTTCTGTAGGTAACTCTCTCTCTCCATTGTTTTTATTTTCTCTACACTCTCTCTCTTTGCATCTCTTCTCTCCATCCGTCCCCTTCTCTCCCCCCTGTGTCTGTTGTTTTCCTTTCTCTCTCTCTGTCCCTCCCTCTGAGTCTCCCTCTCTCCCTCTCTCTCTCTCTCTCTCTCTTTCTCTCTCTCTCTCTCTCTCTCTGTCCCTCCCTCTGAGTCTCCCTCTCTCTCTCTCTCTCTCTCTCTCTCTCTCTCTCTCTCCTCTCCTTTTCTCTCTCTCTCTCTCTCTCTGTCTCTCTCTTTTCGTGTCTCTCCCTCTCTCATGATAAATGCCACCCAAGGTCTTGAGTCAGACTCAGAAGCTTTGCCAACCGAGGCGACAGGAGGAGCAGCTGGGCTTTGGTGTGTGTGTGTGTGTGTGTGTGTGTGTGTGTGTCTGTGTGTGTGCTCGGTATGAGAAAGTGTTTTTCGCATAACCAGACAGTCAGGTGTCTTGTGTCCTAGTTTGTGTGTGTGTGTGTGTGTGTGTGTGTGTGTGTGCGCGCAGGAGACAGAAGACAGAAACCCTGATCACGTTATTTCAGAGCATGCCTGTGATTACTATGCCGAGCAGAGATACAGGTCTCAGATAAGATAACACTGGCTCCTGTCACTTCCTGCTCCGTGCTCCTGGCTCACCCTCTCCACCTAATCTAACGCCACATCTCCTCCCCACTCTCCTTTCCCGGTACTGGACTCTCTGGTATATCTTTCTGGCTGTCTCTCTGTTAACCTGTTTCTCTTTTCCTGTTATTTATTTGTTGGTTTGATCATTTATTAATTAATTTTTTCAGTTTTTTCTGTATTTCTTTTCTTTTTTCCTTTCTTGCTCCGTTCACTGCAGTCTAAACGAGACCAAATATCTTGCATCAAGCCAATGTGACAATCTCATATGTCTTAATTATTTTCCTAAGAATTGTGGATGTGGGATTATTTAATGTATTTCAAGACATGCTTATCGAGTTGATTTCTAATGTTCTATTGGCAGATGATCTGGCTTGTTTGTTTGTGTTCATCTCTAAAGTTCCATACGTTATTTCTCACCTCTGGGGCCTTTTTTACGGAGCTTCACTTCCTTTCTTCCTCCCTCCCTCCATTGTGTCTCTCCATCCATGCTGGCCCCACAGAGTGTGTTATGAGATTGTTATCTCTGCTCGGCTCGCTGGCCGTTGGACAGGAAAGGGCGCTTGGCTCCGTCTATCTAAACCCTCACCACCCACCGCCTCCCTGTAAAGGCCAGCCATGGGACTCCAACACCCGCGAGGTGTCTCTCTGTCTTTTACTACTCTCTCTCTCTCTCTCTGTCTCTCTCACTCTCTCTCTCTCTCTCTCTCTCTCTCTCTCTCTCTCTCTCTCTCTCTCTCTCTCTCTCTCTCTCTCTCTCTCTCTCTCTCTCTCGCTCTTCATCTCCCACACACGGATCAAAACAGTCACAAACAACACACACGCACGTCCACACAAAAACAAAGGCCCACTGCCAAACGCAGGCCAAGCCCGATGGCTTCGGTCGAGAACTACACTTTCAGGACGACCTCTGACCTGTGTGTGTGTCTACGCCGAGCTGTTTCCTGTGTGGCCCGTGACAAAGAAGCTGTAAGTCAGGCAACACGTCCGTCTCGCTCCGGTCCGGTGCCCCCGCCACGCCTCCAGAGTGGAGGTCAGGGTACGGGCCGTGCCCCGTGTCTGCCTGGCCGTTGTAGGCCAGCCCAGGGTCTGCCACTCTAGCTGTCATCGTCCGAGCCGACAGAGTCCCAGGCGCTCAGCGGAAGGGGAACAGGGAGAATGCTTCACTGCGATGTCTCGTTCTCATGGAGGCGGGCGGGGGGTGCGGGGGGCTGAGGAGAGGGGCGCTTGCATTCCTTTGTCGAGGTCCCTATGCCGACTCTCCAAGAAAAATATTTGCCGTTTGGCTAGATCCCCGTTTTTCCCAGTCACCGGGCTGGGAAGGGGAGATTTTTCCAGACGGATTTCTTGGCCGGTTGTCATGCGGCAACGTGACCCCCCCTCTGGACCGATGGTTTTAACGACCCCTGTAAAACTACCCCGCACTTCGAGACAGGATATCATTATGGCCGCCTGTTTATGAAAGGGGGGGGAGAGGGGGTGGGGGGGGGGTGGGAGGATGTCTGCCATTTACGCGAAAAATCGGAAAGGAGGAGGAGGATGAGGAGGAGGAGGAGGATGAGGAGGAGGAGGAGAAGGAGAGAGAGACGGAGAGCGACGAGGGGATGGGTGTGGTCGAGGGGGGGGGGGGGGGGGGGGGGGGGGGGCGGCAGGCGTGGGTCACGGCCGTGTTAGGTTTCTCCTCGCCGCCGCTTCCATGGCTGATTTAGGGGCTCCCCCACCCCTGTTGGAGGCCGGCGTAAAGGTTCCATGGCCCAGCCGGTGTGTGGGTCTGATGGTGGACCGGCATCCAGCCACAGCCTGGCCTGGGGGGGATTCACTAAAGTGGGAGGACCTGGAGATCGATTGCGTATCAACTGGTGCTCGTCACCGGGGATGAATCGTCTCCTCCTTAAGTAGGGTATTGTCTTACACGCGGTGTAGACGGAATATTCCGGGCTGTTTGTTTCCCTCACTGGGATTACTTCCAGTGGGCTGTGTGTGTGTGTGTGTGTGTGTGTGTGTGTGTGTGTGTGTGTGTGTGCGTGTGCATGTGCGCGTGCGTGCGTGTGTGTGTGTCATTCGTCCCCACGTGCTGGGGAGAGGTGTCTTCATCTGTCGGGGGAACTGGCTGCGTTTTGATTGGCCCCTGTGAGAGCACATTAAGCATACTCATGGAATGGCAGAATTCCCCCGACATTCTCGTCAGGAGGACCAGGAAAATCCTAGCGGAGGGATATTACGTTTCCGCTGCTCCGAGATGGATTTGCAATTTGTAAATCTACCGTGCGTCATCCTCTTATTAGATTACACAGATTTGATTGGGCCTACTTATGAAAGTGTTCAAACCTGCTAGTTCATTTGAAAGTAATCTCACACCACACCCAGAACGTTAAAATTGGCTAGTTTGTTTGCAGCTTTCATCTGTAATGTGGGCTTCAGAGGAGCACACAACGTGGCCCGTCGATGTATGTATGTAGCTGGATTACTGTACTGGGTTACTATGCTGGGTTACTGCACTGGGTTACTGTACTGGGTTACTATGCTGGGTTACTGTACTGGGTTACTATGCAGGGTTACTGTACTGGGTTACTATGCTGGGTTACTGCACTGGGTTACTGTACTGGGTTACTATGCTGGGTTACTGTACTGGGTTACTATGCTGGGTTACTGTACTGGGTTACTGTACTGGGTCACTATGCTGGGTTACTGTACTGGGTTACTATGCTGGGTTACTGTACTGGGTTACTATGCTGGGTTACTGTACTGGGTTACTGTTTTGGGTTACTGTACTGGGTTACTGTTTCGGGTTACTATGCTGGGTTACTGTACTGGGTTACTGTTTCGGGTTACTGTATTACTAAGCCCTTTCCTTGTGAAAGTGTACCCGCGCGACGTCATCTAGACCTTTACACTACAAATTGCTTGATGATATTTGTTGTCCTCTCTCTCGCTCCGAAAAATTCCTGCTTCGCTCACAGCGACCGAAAGGGCCTGCGTCACTCGGAGGCCGGCCTTCCTTTCCCCGCCACCGGGAGCCCCTCAAGAGAGAGAGCCGGCGAAACGCGGGGGCCCCTTCAACCTAATTAGATTACAGGAGGCGGCGGCGGCTTCTTAACGACCGCTCGGTAGAGGGCCAATCCTAGGTTAGATTGTCTCTGGTAGCACTGGGAGCACGCAGGGACCAAGGGCCGCTGCCTGCCGCTCGCCGGGCCCCCAATCAATGCGAGGCCCTTCGTCACGGGCACAATCAATCCGCTCCTAATTACCTCGCTGTGCGACTCCCGCATTGCCCGCGAACTATTTTTACCCTCTCCGACACATCAAAGTGGTACGCACACCAGCGTGTGTCTGTGTGTGTGTGCGTCTGTGTGTGTGTGTGTGTGTGTGTGTGCGTGCGTGCGTGCGTGCGCACGCGTGATTGATAAAGGCCTTTGCCGGTTCTAATAGTCTGAAGAGGGACTCTGCAGAATGTGTCTAATTATGGCCAGTAGGATATGGCTGAGGAGAGGGGGGCAGAGAACGCCTGCTGCCCAGCTGGGGCTACATATGAAGTGCGTGTGTGTGTGTGTGTGTGTGTGTGTGTGCGTGTGTGTGTGTGCCTGCGTGTGTGTGTGTGCCTGCGTGCACGTGCGTGTGTGTGAGAGAGAGGTAGAATGACTTCTCTAATTGGGAGCTCCATTTCTTCTCTAATAAGCGTTGGAGCAGAGGGTCTCGCTGCTCGGCCCCGCCCCAGGCCCGGTAACACTCCAGGTGTCTCCGCTCCCGAGCGGAGGCAGAGGATTCATATGTCTCTGTGGACTAACACTTTACAGCAACCATGAAGGAGGAGAGGAGAGGAGGGGAGGGGAGGGGAGGGGAGGGGAGGGGAGGGGAGAAGAGGGGAGGGGAGGGGAGGGGAGGGGAGGGGAGAGGAGAGGAGAGGAGAGGAGAGGAGAGGAGAGGAGAGGAGAGGAGAGGAGAGGAGAGGAGAGGAGAGGGAAAAAAAGAAGTGAGGCGTTGGAAAGGGCAAGCACAGGAAAGGGTAGAGGAGGGAGGGAGTTGAAGCGGGGGCTAGGGGAATGGGGGGGGGGCAGGAAGTGTTAAAAGGCTGCCAAACTCCCCACAGAGGAGAGGCAAAGCAAACCCCCCCGGGATTTGGGAAGCTGGAGGGAGCCGGAGGAAAGATGATGGGGGAGGGGGGGAGGGAGGGAGGTTAGGAGGGAGAGAGGGAGGGAGGGAGGGAGGTTGGGAGAGAGGGAGGGAGGGAGGGGGCAGGAGACGAGGGCAGGTTTGGCGATGGGCCGCGATGAATTAAAGATGACACCGTGCGGTCGGCGCGCTGTCCCAAGATCACTCTCGTCTGCTAATGCCATGCTAATGATGTGTCTTCACCTCAGAGGTGGGGAGGAGGGGAGGGGGGAGGGGGGGGGGGGGGGGAGAGAGAGAGAGAGAGAGAGAGAGAGAGAGAGAGAGAGAGGGGGGGGGGGGGGGGGGTGTCGGGGAGTTGGGGGAGGAGGGGGGCTTCGTGGGTTTACAGGGTGGGGGGATGTCGGGGCTTAGGGGGGAGGGGGGTGGAAGAGAGAGGGAGGTACAGGAGTTGTCCGGGGAGGGGGGGCAGAGTTATGGAGATGTCTCGGCCGCTGGGCCCCGACGGCCCCTGTTGTTCGACCAGGTCGGTGACCGCTCCGACATGATGAGGAGCAGGGGAGTCCCCGTCCACAGCCCCGCCTCTGAGGCCTCATGTCCAGCCAGTCAGGCTCACTGGGAGCCCCTGGTCCTACTCTCTCTCTCTCTCTCTCTCTCTCTCTCTCTCTCTCTCTCTCTCTCTCTCTCTCTCTCTCTCTCTCCCTTATCAGGGTGAGTCTGTTCCCTGAGCAGTGGGCGGAGACAACATGGCCGTCGTCTCTCGGCTTGTGTGTGGTTTCACACCGCCCTTGTAGCATACCAACACCTTCCATTACTAATTGGCTTGCATCCACGTCTTGTTTTGTTACCGGCTTAGTGCTTTAAAGGCCGGCCTTGTTTTATCTACATTTGATAAGGGGGGTTGGTGTGGGACTAATTAGGATAAAAAAATCGACTCCACAGTCGTCGGACACACGTAATGCAACAAAGCTCAAAAGCTGCTTTTTCACGAGGCATGGTTCCTCCAGGGGACTCCAATCCTTTGCCCTTGGTACCGGGGCTTGCGACTCCGAATTTCGTCGCAAAGCCAGGATGCGAAGGGAGTTTTCTGCGACTTGAGAGCTGTCTTTTAGGTGGTCTACAAACCGAATACTGGCCTTAGTACCAAAGCTCTCCGTCGGTGGCTTGTTACAACAGAGTGCTCCATTGGTGGTTATTCTGTTCAGTTTATTTTGTTCTTTTCTTTTATTTCTTAGGTCTGTCGTGCCCTTTTCATCACGGTTTTATCTGTTGTAATCTGGTGGGCTGTTCAATCATTTTGTAACGCTGTGAATCAAAGTGCTACAGGATGTGTATCCGACTTTGGCAGCTGATAGAAATGCATACATAAATGAGCTTCTTTTGGAAAATAGGAAGCTGTGTGTGTGTGTGTGTGTGTGTGTGTGTGTGTGTGTGTGTGTGTGTGAGAGAGAGAGAGATAAGGAGAGAGAGGGGGAGACGGTGTGTGTGTTGCGTTGTCTTCTCTATGAACGGAAGCGCCTCAATCCTACTCCTCACCTGCTCCCTGCACTGGCCACATGAGAACCTGACGACCTCACACACTCCCCCTTGGTCGGCCTCCGACCCCCCCACCCCCCGACGCTCCCAGATCCGCTCCGAAAGCCTTCAAGCACTGCCTGCGGGCAGCGATGAGCAGATCCATACCCCCCCCAGCGTCCCAGCATGGTGGGGCCCGAATCCAGCGAGCACAGCCCAGCCAATCGCGTTGGCGCTCCGTTGATTTCCCAGGGTGCCACGGGGGAGCGCGCTCTCCGGGGCGTTTGGAGAGACACAGCCAAACCGACAGGAAGCGTCCACACCATTTGTTTACAAAGCGTCTCCCCCCCTCCCTCCCTCCCTCGCTTCTTTCCTATTCATAAAACCAACCGCGGCCTCAGTCCATCAATATGGAAGAGGCAGTTTTCTCCGGAGCGTTCTGTTGTCAGGTGCCGCCTTAAGGGGCCTCCGATGCCTCGCCGTTGCTAAGTGCCCGTTTCGCTCCTGTCTCTTTCTCTCTC
>CM030189.1:3563539-3566039 GCA_017639675.1 Aplochiton taeniatus
CCCCGAGAAGGCCCCCCGTGGTGCGGGGCTGGCTCGGAGAGAGAGCGTCCTCGCAGTCCCATCTCTCCAGCTGATGGCTGGAGGAGAGGCAGGCGGCCAGGCAGGAGTTCAGATGGGCGTACGGGCAGACCGGCTCGCCCGTGAGCCCAGAGGCTGAAGCCACGGAAAGTCGGATCAGAGAGGAAATTGAAATAGTCTGACGGAAGTGCAGTGTGAACAAGGCTGTCAGCGCCAAAGACCAAGGGAAATTGGACTTGTAATGCCTGTGTGTGTGTGTGTGTGTGTGTGTGTGTGTGTGTGTGTCTGCGCTCGAGTGTTAGCAGGGCTAATTGGTTCTGTGTTCGTGGACAGCTTCTCCCGGGACCAGCGGATTGGGAATGAGTCTTGTCACTCACCCCCCCCCCCCAACCCCCAGCTGTAGTCGACGAGTAGATAAGCTGCCCGGGAGGGCTCCATCACTTAGGGGCCCTTTGAAAAGATGGGGGCCCAGTTTAACTCTAAACAACGAAGAAGAAAAAAAACACTTCTGCTAAGCTAGCTCCTCTCCTATATGTATATCTACCCTATCTATATCTACTCTATCTATATGAATCTCTGTTTATCTCTGCTCTATCTATATCTACTATACTCTCCGGCGATCCACTGATGAAAAATGGCCAGCTCTGGTTGAGGATTCCAGAAATCAGTGTGTGTGCTTACCGCTCAACGAGAGCGTATGCAAATCCCCCCCCCTGACATTTAGTCTGTGGTTGTTGTTGTTTTGGGGGATAGGAGGAGGAGGGGTGGGGTGGTGGGGGTGGGGGGAGGGAGGGGGGGGGACACACACCCTCTCGCCAGCCTCCCTCTAGATTGAGAAGCTCGAGCCCTGGGCCCTACCTGTTATTGAGGAAATGATGTTTCGGCGTTAGCGATCTATCACCACGCCACTAATGAGCGGCCATCTTGTCACGCGGCTCGTCAGTCTGAAGGCGGAGAGAGGGAGAGAAAGGAGGGGGGGGGGGGGGGGGGGGACGAGGAAATGCGGGCCTATTCCAGCTGCACTTCTTCTCCTCCTCTCGCACCCGGAACAGTGTCTCAGCTTACTCCCTAACGTGCCGGCGTGGCAGATATTAATCAAAACCCGCCAGACAAATTCCCCGGGAAAGCTGCCAGGACGATTTGTCTGCGGGGTGTCAGGGGCGCGCCGGAGGGAAGGGAACAGAGAGAAGGTTAGAGGTGATACCCCTGTCCTCTCTCTCTCTCTCTCTCTCTCTCTCTCTCTCTCTCTCTCTCTCTCTCTCTCTCTCTCTCTCTCTCTCTCTCTCCTCTCTCTCTCTTTCTCTCTCTCCCCTCTCTCTCTCTCTCTCTCTCTCTCTCTCTCTCTCTCTCTCTTTCTGTGGCGCGGGGCTTATGACGATTGATTCCTTAAGACCTTCGTCGCGTGTGAAGGAGTGATTGATGAGCGGATTTGCATTACCTGTGTGCATATTTTGTCTTCTGTCATAATATCGGCTTTGAATATTTCCTAGACACCTCTTTTAGGGGGCCATTGGTTCTGTGTGTGTGTGTGTGTGTGTGTGTGTGTGTGTGTGTGTGTGTGTTGTCCTCAGACAGGGGTGAACGTCGGTACTCTAATTCTGGTCCCTCCAGGGTAAACAGGCTGGGTAGCCTCTTGAGAGCCCTCAGTCTGTGCTCAGGCCAGGGCCTTCTACTGGGTGAACAATGACTCTGAGCACCACATTCTCTCTCTCTCTCTCTCTCTCTCTCTCTCTCTCTCTCTCTCTCTCTCTCTCTCTCTCTCACAGACAAACACACACCCGCACACACAAACTCAGGCACAAAGACAAACTCACAAGCAATGCACCCCTGAACCCTAATGCACTCTCACACACGCACACACACACACACACACACACACACACACCCTCAATAACAGACTGCCCGCCATCCAAAGTGTGGGTTGGAGCGAGCTGGCCACAGGCCCTTCACCTCCCATCCACTGGCTTTGTTCTCCTCGTGAAGGCCGAGGAGAGGTGTCTGGCCCCCCAGCCCTCCCTCATCACAGTGTCAAGTGGCGGAGAGAGGGAGGAACACAGGCCATTTCACACACTTCAGCCGTCAAACGGGGGAGAAAAGGCTGCTGTGTTCTGGCGGTCTCAGACAGCCGTGAGCGTGCTGTCGCCCGGGGATCTCTTAGAGACGTGTTTTATTGTGTGTGTGTGTGTGTGGGGGGGGGGGGGGGGGGGGGCGAATAGCTTTTGAGTGAATAACTGTTTTTAATGTCTCGGGAGTGTAACGTGTATCGTTTTTCTTCCCTTGTCGCTCTCTCTCTCTCTCTCTCTCTCTCTCTCTCTCTCTCTCTCTCTCTCTCTCTCTCTCTCTCTCTCTCTCTCTCTCTCTCTCCATGCTGCAGAGACGGTGATGGACACCCGTGTAGCCACGGCTGAGCTGGGCTGGACCGCCTACCCAAACTCTGGGGTGAGTCCATCTAACCACACAGAGAGAAACACCGCAGAGGAAT
>CM030189.1:3573539-3583539 GCA_017639675.1 Aplochiton taeniatus
GGACCCTGCTCACCGTGAGCTCAGCACCGAGGGCCACCTAATCCTGTCCCTGGGAGTGGATTACACCGCACCTCTCCACACGGCCGGCTGGGGGGGGGGGGGGTGGTGGTGGGGGGGTGGAGGTGGGGGCTGTTGGAAGCGGAGTGAGAGCGTGCGTCCTCCGTTGCCTCCGCCGAGGGGGCTGTAAGGGCGCACGGGGGGGGGGGGGGGATTGGTCACAGGACGGCGCGGCCCCGTGCGTGACTGTGGGCCATCGTGCCGGTCTCTGAGCGGGGCTCCTGCCTCTTCATTTCAGCCATCATGGAGGGTTATTTCATAACCCCGTTTAAGGGTTCTGTGGAAGCACCTCCATTTCATCTCTGGATGTGTAGTGGGCGCCAACGCTCCCCCAGCACGGTAATGAAGCGCTCCCCTTCCCACAGACGGCCCCGGCGCCACGCGGCTAAACTGCCCACCTTCCGTTTTTGTTTGAGTTTTTCCGCCCGGCCGGCGTAATAGGCGTTCGGGAAAAACGCTCTCCCGACGCCCTCAACCGGCTCCTATCATCCGGGCTGCGTTCGCCAAGAGGGAGGAAGGGGAGGGGGAGGGAGAGAGAGGCGGAGAGAGAGAGAGAGAGAGAGAGAGAGAGAGAAAAAAGAGAGAGAAAGGGAGGAAAAGCACCTGCCCGGCAGATCCGTCGCGGCTTCAAAGCAGTCGTAGTATAATTGAAAGTGCGCGTGCTAATAGCGATATTCCGACGGTAACGGGAGAGGAGAGGAGGGAGGGAGGGAGGGAGAGGAGGGAGGGAGGGAGAGGAGGGAGGGAGGGAGGGAGGGAGGGAGGGAGGGAGAGGAGAGGAGAGGAGGGAGGAAGGGAGGGAGAGGAGGGAGGGAGGGAGGGAGGGAGGGAGGGAGAGGAGGGAGGGAGGGAGGGAGGGAGAGGAGGGAGGGAGGGAGGGAGGGAGGGAGGGAGAGGAGGGAGGGAGGGAGGGAGAGGAGAGGAGAGGAGTCGGAATGTTCTGGTGAGCGTCTGCAGCGTGACGCCACATTATGAGCAATGCTCTGGGAGCCAAAGGAACGGAATTCAAAGGAATATATGGGGAGCGTGGCCTAATGGCAAATATTGTATGAACACACAGCGACCCCCCCCCCCCCCCCCACCCCACCCCACCCCCACTGGAGATGAGGGGACACACGCACTCGCGCGCATACACACACACACGCGTGCACGCGGACAGTGAATGAAACGTGTCACCGAAAGGCGACATCACGCAGTCCTCGGCCCCGTAAGCCTGTCTTCCTCCACACGGCCGCCATCGTTTCAATGAAAGCAGATCTATCCCGTGTGTCCGCGGGATAGGTCGTTACCCGGCAACCCTCTATAAATGTTCTCCTCTCGCGTCCCCTCAGGAACCCCTCCAAAAAATGGCGCCGAGTATTAGGTGGCCGTGGCTGCTGGAGAGGTTGACCCCCCACCCCACCCCTGGGGGGGGTCACGGCCGTGGTCCAAAAAAGATAGAGCGGCGGAGTGGAGGAGGTCCATTTTAGTCCAATCAGGCCGAACGGGGAGGCTGTAATTATGGAGTGGCTGGGACTTGGCAGGACCGCGAGGGGTTTGAAACCTCGCCCTGTTCCCTCCCGATCCGTCACGCTCAGCCGCGTGGAAACACAGGGGAGAGAGAGAGAGAGAGAGAGAGAGAGAGAGAGAGAGAGAGAGAGAGAGAGAGAGAGAGAGAGAGAGAGGGAGAGAGGGAGGGAGGGAGGGAGAGAGAGAGAGAGATAAAGAATAAGAATCAGCATAAGAATCATTCCCATGCAACAGACCTGACAGGCAGCCGCGTTCAAAAACACAGCTGATCGCAGCTGATCATAGTAATCATGCCGATACATATTTTAGCACCCTGCGTGTGTCTGTGTGTGTGTGTGTGTGCGTGCGTGCATGCGTGTGTCTGTGTGTGTGTGTGTGTGTGTGTGTGTCTGTGTGTGTGTGTGTGTGTGTGTGCGTGCGTGTGTGTGTGTGTGTGTGTGTGTGCGCGTGCGTGCGTGTGGCGATGAGGCGTGCCACTCAGAAATGTGCGTGGGCTGCAGTCAGAGGGAACGCCAGCCTGCGTCGTCAGAGCGTCTGCAAGGCCGAGTCCCAAAAGCCTCGCCTCCCCTCCCAGCGACCGGCCGACGTTCCTCCTGCTTGAAGTCGTGTCCTTTGCGGACTTGAAAGAAGGCGCCCGGAGGTTGAACATGGCAAATGCCTTCGTGGAGTCGGCGGGGTCTTTTGGAACGGCGGCCTCTGGAAAAGACGACGGCTTTGGTGGCGTGGCGATTACTGACTCAAGGGGGGCGGGGGGGGGGGCGGAGTTTCCGCTATCTCCACGGGGGATTAGAAGCCGGCACCCCTGCCTCTGAGCGGACCGGACCACGGTCGAGCTCACCTGGCGCGAACCGGACAGGCATGCCGTACCAGACAGCCCCCTCCCCCCCCCCGCCCCCCTCTTTAAATGCAGATTTAAACGGTGGCGCGTGCAATCGCCGACAGAAAAGAAAATGGATCCTGTTCCCGTTCTTCTCTTTTGGGGGGGGGGGGCTCTGCACGCAACACTCAGCTTGTCATGAATAACAAATAGGCTCCTTATTGAAATGGCCGCGCCAGGCTGGTGGCGCGCGGCAGGAAAAAGCAATCTCCCGCTCTCTCCCCCGCCCACGTGCTCCGAGCCCCCCCACCCCACCCCCCCCCCCACCCCCCACACCCCCGTGATAGACGAACAGGCAGCCACCCCCAGGTGGAATCCTCTCACGGCTGCCCCTGGGGACCCTTCATTCCTCGGAGGTAGCCGTGTAAACACCTCCTCCACCAACCTACGCAGGGAACAAATCCCAGCAAATCCCGGGCCCCTGTCGTCGAGGGGGGACGCATTTCAACGCGACACGAACCCCTGGGGGGAAAAAAAACTGAAAGGGGAGCGGGGCAGAGAAGGAGGTTGGTTTTATTTCTAGGGAGGAAAAAAACCAAACATAGGAGCAGGCAGCCCCCCCGGGAATATCCTGGGGAAGAGACGTAAACAAAGCAGGGGGGGGGACGGTACGAGTGTAACGCCGCCATTTTAAGCGAGCACCTCCGGTCGTCTGTGGCTTTGAGTTAGCTGTTCATAAAAAAGTATGGCGCCCTGGGTCCCGCCGTGAGAGCCTCGCCACGCAGTCAAGAGTAATGGAGGCTGTGAGTGCCGTTCAAGGGAAAGCGTGCCAAACACTACCGTGAGCCACACGGTGTCATTTTGTAAAACCTTTTTGGGTGGAGGAACCCAAGCTATGGAAACACACAGTCCTTTCATCTGCCAGCGTCTGGATTCAGACTGAGTGTGTGTGTGTGTGTGTGTGTGTGTGTGTGTGTGTGTGTGTTTGGACTATTTTTGTTGTTGTTAGACCGCCTCTATTTCTGTGTGAAGGGGGGCTGAAGCACAGACCGACGCTGATGGATTAAAAAAAAGCAATGTGACTGAGAGTGTGGAAGGTGAAAGACCAGCTCTCCCACCTGTTCTTCTGTGCCTCCATGTGTGTGTGTGTGTGTGTGTGTGTGTGTGTGTGTCTTTGTGTGCGTGTGTGTGTGTCTGTGTGTGTGTGTGTGTGTGTGTGTGTGTGTGTGTGTGTGTGTGTGTGTGTGTGTGTGTGTGTGTGTGTGTTCCTCACCAGAGTGCGGTTAAAAGACGGGGCTCGACTTCCGACGAGAGGTCCTTCTTCTTTGTATGTGTAGGTCGGCCCCTCGCTAGGCTACACACACAGGCGTGGCCCCTGGCTGCTCAGAGCTACCCTTTGTGTGTGTGTGTGTGTGTGTGGGGGGGGGCTCTGAGTAACACCACCCTGGCCGAGCCTAGCTCCAAAGCGGACGGGGCTCGACCGCCGCCTGGCAGCCCACGGGAAGGGCCTCTCCCCTGGCCTGACCTAGCAGACCCTCCCCTGGTTCAGGGGCCACCGTACGGCCCATCGGGGCTCGTCATCCCCCAGGCCCGCGGAGGCCAGGCGCTGCCACCACCACCATTCTCAGAGCTCCTCTGTTTCTTTCTCTCTTTTTGCTGTCGACCTTGGAGGGTAACGGCATTGGATCGATGAGATGAATGGCTTCTTCGAAGGCGGCCCATCGATGGCTTGATGGCCACACAGGCCGGGGCGCGGGGCGGGAGAGTCCTGAATCTATTAGCCTTCCCTCTCTCTCTCTCTCTCTATCCCTCCTCCTTCTCTCCCTCGTTCCTGCAGCTGCTCTCGTCGATGCCGGCCTAACCCAGCTACCCGTGGCTGCTCGTTAAGACGGGCATTAAGACCAGGGCTCCTCCATCTCCTCCTAGCGACACACACACACCACGGCCTCTCTTCACAATCAGGGTGTGTGTGTGGGGGTGGGGTGCGGGGGGGGGGGGGGGGGGGGGGACGGTAAATATGCTGGTGTGATGGACACGGCACCTAGAGGCTTCGAAGGGTCCGCCCTCAGCGACAGGTTTGACAGGCTCCTCCAAGGAAAAGGAAAATGGCCGCGGGCGAACAGAACAGAGCAGGGGTTTCTGGGAAAGCGCGGCTAGCAGAGGCCCGCAGACGAGCGCGCTGCACACAGTCCTCCGAACCCTAACGGCGCCGAGCTTTTGTTCTCCCGCACCTCGGACATTCGCCGATTGGTTGAGCAGGGAAGGAAGGAGGAAGCCAGGGGGTTTCCGGTCGTTTCTTTTCCCGGTGGGAAAACGCGATCAGATCGCTATTAACCGAACCACGGAGCAGTTTGAGGAGCGGATCGCGGACGAGGTTCACAAACACGGACATTTGTTCGATCCATCTGCAACACAAAAGTAACGAACAAACACAGCAAAGCCACCACAGTGGAAGCATGTCGGCAAATCGCTATGCCGACGTCAGCGAGCGACGCTGGGTAAATGCTCGCAGACACGCCAAACGCAGAGGCCTAACGCAGGCTTAGCCAGTCAGGCAGAGGACAGGGAGGTGGCAGACAGACAGGCAGAAAAAGAAAAGAACACAGCGAGCCTCGTCCTGTGAGAAGGCACAGCGGAGGGAAACGACAAAAGAGAGGTGGGCGGAGGTGGAAGACAGAACGACAGACCAGGGGAAGGAAAGAAAAGAGAGGACGCCAACAGCCTTGAGAAACACACGCTCTGTTCTCTCTCTCTTTCTCTCTCTCTCTCTCTCTCTCTCTCTCTCTCTCTCTCTCTCTCTCTCTCTCTCTCTCTCTCTCTCTCTCTCTCTCTCTCTCTCTCTACCTCTCTCTCTCTCTCTCTCTCTCTCTCTACCTCTCTTTCTCTCTCTCACTACCTCTCTTTCTCTCTCTTTCTCTCTCTTTCTCTCTCTGTCTTTGTCTCTGTTTCTCTCTGTCTCTCTACCTCTCTTTCTCTGTGTTTCTCTCTCTACCTCTCTTTCTCTCTCTCTCCCTCTCTCTTTCTCTCTCTCTCTCTATCCGTGTCCTCCCCTTCGTCGACACCTTGTTTACCTTGAGCCCGACATGAATTATGCAGGCCGGCAACAACACACCTGAGCTCCGGACAGAATCGTGCGTACTAAATATATACAGCGGTGGGTGAGAAGTGTTATTCCAATGGCCGGCGCTTTGAGAGGGAAACGGAGGCAGGAGACCCGGAAATTCCATTATCGCCAAGGTGACAGGCGATGATGCCTTTCGCTTGCTCTCGGCCCGTTCCGATTTCCGAGGTCAGGGAAGATGCCAGGGAGCAGTGCGGAATCGGAGCCAAACGACGGCGACGTTCCCGACGGGGAAACGCACCGAAGGGAGGCAAAGAGGGCGTCGGCGCCCGACACGCAGCCGGAATGACATGCGTGTGCGTGCTGTGGAGGAACATGTGACACGCTAAGGGTACCCATGGGGGGGGGGGGGGCTCGCCCAGGCTAGTGCACACGCTAATCGGATGCCGTGCGACGGCTGTGACCGCCCGGACTAGGAGCGCAGCCCTGAGCCACACCGAGGGAATCGATATGTCGCCTCTCGAAACGAGGGGGGGGGGGTTGTGCTGTTAGCGTTTGGAACGTATCAATGCAAATAATCCCCACGCACCACCATATGTGGACAGGTAGTGGTCCGGACGATTCACCACGCCGCGCTTCACATCCGCCGCTGAGCAGCGCCTTCGCTGTCACGGAGAGGGAGAGAGAGAGAGAGAGACAGACAGACAGAGGGCGGGGGGAGAGAGAGGGAGAGAGAGGGAGAGAGATAGGGAGAGAGAGAGAGAGAGAGAGAGAGAGAGAGAGAGAGAGAGAGAGAGAGAGAGAGAGAGAGCGGCGCCTTTCGAGAGGGCCGATTCCAGTCGGGCACTACGTGAGACGCCCAGGGCCCCTCTCTGCCGTGAAAGATGGCGGTCATTTGGTTAGACGCGGGCTGCCAGAACCCTCCTCCCTCCTCCCTAGACCGGAGCAGACGGGAGCAGAGGAGCCCGGGGCTGGCAGTATTAATGAACAGGCAGGCCTAGAAGGGACAGGGCCCTGTAATGCTGATGAATGGTCATTACACAGCCGACACCAGGGAGAGGGAGGAGGAGGAGGAGGAGAGGAGAGGAGACTGGGTGCATGGGGAGCGCCGGTGAAAAAAGGCTTTAATTTGGCGGCTCGGATTTCTGTAAACTCATTTATCATGTCAGCGGCGTGTCACTGCTAACCCCCCCGCCCTCCCAACCCCAGCCCTCCTTTTCCCCCCCGCTCCTCCTCCTCCTCCTCCCGTTTCCCCCCCTTTTTTTCTTTCTACCCGGATGCTCTCCGTCTTCTGCTGGGGACTTTGTCTTTTTTGGAGCTCCTTAAGGGGACACGGGTGGGGGAGGGGCCGTTACGGGAGACCGCGGCCCACGTCGCCATTTGCCAACCGTTCGGCTGTTTGTTTTTCTGTGCCTCCCCTTCGCCGTGGCATCGTTAGGGTGGAATGTGGCTGTGAGGGGGGGGGGGGGGGGGCGATCTTCTCCATTAGCTCTGATAGAGTGTCCCAGATGATAAAGGTCAGGAGAGAAAAAGAGCCTCCTCATGATGTATGTATGCACCCCGGACCCAGGAAATGACTCCCACGCACACGCACACGCACACGCACACGCACTCACACACACGCTCACACTCTCACACGCACTCACACACACGCTCACACTCTCACACGCGCACGCCATTAGCCGAGCTCATCACCTGCAGCAACCCTGGAGGAAGCGGGAAAGACAAATGTTGGAGCGTGGACGTGTTACTTAAAACAACGGCCGACGCGGGATGATGGATGAACGGTAGGATAGGCCTTAATCCGACGAGGAAGGCCGTCAGATACCCCCCCAACCCCCCCTCTCCCCCCCCCCCCCCCCCCCCCAACCCCCCCTCTCCCCCCCCCCCGCCTCTTTTGTCTCGCGGGTGTTAACACGGGAGGCGCTCAGCCTCGTACTCCAAACCCCACCCCGCCCCCTCCCCCCACCACCACCGCACGTCAGCCTATGGCAGCCATCGCTTCTGCTCTGCTAGCCACCGTCCTAAAGCGATGTTACGACGTCGACCTCTCTCTCTCTCTTTCTCTCTCTCTCTCTCTCTCTTTCTCTCTCTCTCTCTCTCTCTCTCTCTCTCTCTCTCTCTCTCTGTCTCCCTCTCTCTCTCTCCGTGCCTCGCCGTGCTTTCTCTAATGACTCCCATCTAATGTTAATGGCACGTTTCATCAAACCAGGGCAGTCGCTAGGCAGCAGCGGGGTGAGGAGGGCGGGGGTCAGGTGGGGGGGGGGGGGCACCAAGGCTCGTCTTCCGAGCTTTCTGGGTCAGGCTCTCCAAGTAACGGGAGCAGCTGAAAATGGGGCCGTAACGACGGTGGAGAACCCAACCCCCCCCCCCCCCCCCCCCCCCGCCTGACAAGTCCACCTTAATTGTAATTCATTAGCGCCTAATCTTGAATTTGTTCCGTGCCACGTTTTGTAATGTGCCAAGGCGGTGCCTGGCCACGCTCAGGGGAGGGGCGCCAGTCGATAGCTAGGGCGAGGTAATTACTGGGTTTGGGCTGGTTCAGACAGCGTCTCCCCATTCAGCCGGGGAGTGTGGGTATGTGTGTGCCTGTGTGTGTGTGTTTAGGTTAGTGTGAGTGTGTGTGTGTGTGTGTGTGTGTGTGTGTGTGTGTGTGTGTGTGTGTGTGTGTGTGTGTGTGTGTGTGTGTGTGTGTGTGTGTCTGTTTTGGAAAGCGGGGAAGAAAAAATGATTTTGTCCTGCGGAAAAATACTCCACAACATGCCTGTGATTTGGGTAATTCAAGTGATTGAATGTCCTTTCCATTTGGTGAATGAAAGGCCTAACAGGCTCTGCTGCTTATGTGTTGTTCAGTGTCGAAAACCCACAAAGTCAATTTAAATATCAAAATGAGTGTGTGCCTAAATATTCCCAAACTAAATAAAATACAAGAAAATGTATGTCTGTTGCGTGAGCTCTTTACAAAACAGTGACTATTAGTTCACTAGTTTTAGTACTCCAATTTTTGCATACTTGTTGGCTCGACCTTGTATCGAAACAGTTTTTCTAAATAGTCCCTCGTGTTTACGTACGTTAAAATGTTTTATTAACTATATAACCCTGTCTTACTCTCTCTCTCTCTCTCTCTCTCCTCCCTCTCTCTCTCCCCCCCCTCTCTCTCCTCCCCCCCCCCCCCCCCCCCCCCCCCGCCCCCCCCGCCCCGCAGTGGGAGGAGGTGAGCGGCTACGACGAGAACCTCAACACCATCCGCACCTACCAGGTGTGCAACGTCTTCGAGCCCAGCCAGAACAACTGGCTGCTCACCACCTTCATCGACCGGCGGGCCGCCCAGCGCGTCTACGTGGAGATGCGCTTCACCGTGCGCGACTGCAGCTCCATCCCCAACGTGCCCGGCTCCTGCAAGGAGACCTTCAACCTCTACTACTACGAGACGGACGCCGTCATCGCCACCAAGGGCTCGGCCTTCTGGATGGAGGCGCCCTACCTGAAGGTGGACACCATCGCCGCCGACGAGAGCTTCTCCCAGGTGGACTTCGGCGGGCGGCTGATGAAGGTGAACACGGAGGTGCGGAGCTTCGGCCCGCTGTCGCGCCACGGCTTCTACCTGGCCTTCCAGGACTACGGCGCCTGCATGTCGCTGCTCTCCGTGCGCGTCTTCCACAAGAAGTGCCCCAGCGTGGTGCAGAACTTCGCCGTGTTCCCCGAGACCATGACGGGGGCGGAGAGCACCTCGCTGGTCATCGCCCGCGGCGTGTGCATCGCCAACGCGGAGGAGGTGGACGTGCCCATCAAGCTGTACTGCAATGGGGACGGAGAGTGGATGGTGCCCATCGGGAGCTGCACCTGCAAGGCCGGCTTTGAGCCGGACAACGGGAACGTGTGCCGAGGTGAGGAAACGACCCCCCCCCCACACACACACACACACACACACACACACACACACACACACACACACACACACACACACACACACACACACACACACACACACACACACACACACACACACACACACACACACACACACACACACACACACACACACACACACACACTCCGGGAGACCCGCCTTTTCACTCGCCGTTCGTCGATGCAACCTCGGCATCTCGCCTGCTGTCGGCCTGACAGCGTCCGCGGGGTTACAGTGTGCACACACCTTTTGTTTCATATTTCATGTTTCATATTTCACTCCCTTTGAATAATAGACGAGCCGGTGGACTAAATATTTCCGGCAGGCATCAAATTCAGCCGGAGCCTGTAAACACACTCCCACTTGATGTCGGTCTATATCATATTATTATTACACGCAAACCAGACGTTTCAGGATTAAAGGAACTAGGAACTAGGAACTGTGGATGATGTTGTGCTTCATTATTATGATATTATTATGATATATACATTATGATATTATTATGATATATATATTATAATATTATTATGATATATATTATGATATTATTATGATATATATATTATGATATTATTATGATATATATATTATGATATTATTATGCAGGTGGATGATGTTTCAGGATTAAAGGAACAAGGCGGCAGAT
>CM030189.1:3588539-3589633 GCA_017639675.1 Aplochiton taeniatus
CAAAACAATTTGGTGAATTTAGTTGAAAAGCAAAGTGAACGTTAACAAGCTGAAGTGTGAGTAACTCCACCCATATGCATTTACTAAATGATGAGTTGGAAAAGTGCAACTTGTCAACAACAAACACACTGGACAAAGTCAACGCAAAAGACAGGTGTAGTGGAGGGGGGGGGGGGGGGTCATGATTTAGTGTACCAGGACCTGATATAGCTTTTACTAAACTACAGTATCACATCACATGCTTAAATACTGGGCTATATGAAAGTATGGGCCTGAATATTCATCACTATTCGCAAGCTATCCAACGTGCCAGCACTCACTTAGACCAGACTGCCATGAGATGTTGATTAATCACATTCTCCCCAAAACTTAGCATTTAGTTAGCAACACTTATGCAATCAAAATTAATGTGATTTATATCTACTGATGTATTTTATTATCTAGAACAAACAGACACTATAGTGAGCCAGTTGAGTAGAAGTAGTATCCAAAGCTGTTACGATAATATTTAATTGTATATGAGATTGTAGATCATTTATATGAAAGGTTTGAAGCCTGCATGTAACTTGGTGTAATATGAAGTGTCAAGTTACAACATTGTTGAAATCAGTGACAATCAATTTCTGAAAGTTGTATTAATTAATACCAAAAATATGATTTTTTTTCTACAGAAAAGCATTTCTGTGGAAAACACTCTACATTGAGATAATTGTCCATCTCTCTTCTCTCTCCGATTCACCCTTTCTGCCTCTCCATCAGCCCATGGCGCCGGCTACAGTCCAGGCCCAAGTCCTCTCCCACTGCCCTTCCTAAAGAGGTTTGTCAATACACTTTTCAACTAAACTTGGCACACATGAAGTGCCTTAACATGATTTGAAGTGAGATGATCTTATTGCTACTGAATTCGACTAAGATGGAGACTATGGTTGTATAATCCGTGTGTGTTTAGTTATGGTTTGGCGGGGGCATGATTTAGTATATCAGGATTGAATTGAATTGAATTGAATTGATCAGGACCAAAAATGGCTAGTGTGTATCTAAGCCGGTGTTTTTTAACCGTAGTGTGTCTAGTCATGGTTTGGGGGGGGGGGGGG
>CM030189.1:3594733-3602233 GCA_017639675.1 Aplochiton taeniatus
AACGGCACACCTTGGACTACAAAGTCACAGCGCTGACCCCCTCACACCTCTTCCATCTGCTTATCCACACTCGTTTGGGCCGCTGAGGTGTGTGTGTGTGTGTGTGTGTGTGTGTGTGTGTGTGTGTGTGTGTGTGTGTGTGTGTGTGTGTGTGTGCGCGTGTGTGTGTGTGTGTGTGTGTGTGTGTGTGTGTGTGTGCGTGTGTGTGGCTTTCTTCTCCATCTCTGCACTTGGCTGTGGTCTGCTCAGGCTTTAATCTGTTCCTGGACCAGGTGTCCGTGCCATTCACCAAAGTCCACAATGTCACGGAGGCACGGAGGAGTGTGTGCACTCAACTTGGATTACCCGTAAGCATACAGTGAACACACACACACACACACACACACTCACACACACACACACACACACACACACACCACACACAACACACACACACACACACACACAGATACACACACACGCTCACCCAAAGCAGGCCCATATGCTTAGCTTCAGAGCTCAGAGCGTATTGACCAAAGCCAGCCAACAAAGTTCAGAGCTGTCACAGCGTGGGCAGGTGGGGTTGCAGCTCGCCATTGCTGTGTGTGTGCGTGCGTGCGCGCGCGCGTGTGTGTGTGTGTGTGTGTGTATGTGTGTGTGTCTTGTGTTCCTGCCACACGGCCTCAGCTTTGGAACACGTGCACTCCTTGCGGGAGACAGACGCAGTGAACGATGGAATCCCTCCGTGCGTGGTTTCATGTCCTCCTGCCTTCTTCCTCCGGGCGTGGCGGGAGTGGGACCTGACCGCCTAGCTCCGTCCAGATGCCGGCCGCACGACTGCCATTTTGTGCCCCGCTCCTAATTACTCACAGACCGACCCAGAACAGTGACCGCGCCACAGGCCTGCAAGCTCCTTCCAGTCTCCATTCCTCCACTAGACGGCCCAGTAGCTAGGTCACTGTTCTCCTTCCCCTCCCCCATCTTCTGTTTTCTACCCCTCCTCTTCCTCCCCTCCTTCCCTCCCTCCCCCTCCCCTCCCTCCCCCCTCCCTCCCCTCCAGCCCTCACTCTGGTGTTTGACAGCCTCTCGGCTGCGTGACAAGATGTCAGCGGCGCCTCACCAGGCTGCGGACCGGGCAGCCGGTGGGTTACGTGTCAGCCACTCCCAGGTGGCGTGGGGCAGAGTTGGGGTGGGGAGGGGGGGATTAGGGGGGGCTCAGGGGCTTTCGGAAGGTGTGTGTGTGTGGGGAGCGGGAGGGGGGGTGTCTCGACGCCAGCTTGAACAGGGAGGTACTGAAATGGATCGGCGGACGCTAGCAGAGCACACCTAATGTTATCTGTCACCCGAGGGTGGGCTGTGTTTGAGGAGGGCTGTGTTTTGAGAGGGGCTGTGTTTTTTAGAGGGGCTGTGTTCTAGGGGGGCTGTGTTGAAGTGGGACTGTATTTGTGGGGGGCTGTGTTGGAGGTGCTCCCGGGCTGTTTGGCTGTAAGTTATCGTCTGGTCTCTGAGCGTAACTAGGAACCACGTGAAGGGAGTCAGCTGTTTTCTCCCTGCTGCTTCATCATCCAAGCGCACCACCCCAGCGGGAGCCACGGAACTACCAGCTCCCCCTCTCGCCTCGCCATCCAGGGCCCTGCACGTGACCTCCTGCCCCCCCCCCTGTCCTTCCGGCTCGACCGGCCTCTTTGTTTTCGCTCGACACGAAACGTCTTTCGTGTTCGACATAATCAAAGCCTTTTTTTGTGTGTGCGTGCGTGTTTTTTTTTTTTTTTACAAAGCGGACGGCTCCCTTTGAGCGCCGGCGACGAAAACAAAAGCCTCATTTGCATGGAGGAGTGGGGCTGCGCTCGCCAACACTTAGCCCGGCTTCATGCTGTGGTCTTTGTTGTTGATGTTGTTGTTGTTGATGTCGATGTTGTTGTTGTTGATGTTGTGGTCGTCGGCGTGTTGGACTGACTGACGCGCTCACCTTTGGATAGTCTCAGTGTGTTTACATAGTTCTTTACTGAGGGCTCTCCTCTCTCTCTCTCTCCGCCTCTCTCTCTCTCTCTCTCTCTCTCTCTCTCTCTTTCCCTCTTTCTGTCTCTCTGTGTGTCGTCAAGGTGATCCATCCTGTTGCGGTGTAAATTGACTCATCAGGTTTTTATTGTCTTTATGATGGGAGTATCAGTAGTGGCGAGAGGGCGTGGGCGGCGTAAACGTTTGATCATCAGGGTTTTGGGGGGGGGGGGGGGGCTTCGTAAAGAGCCAGAGTGAGCATCTTTGGCTAACTGCTATGGATTAATTGATCGGGCCGTGAAGTTAATGGGCTGAGGCCTTTTTAAAAAGAGACAGGTGCTGAGATGGAGCAGACTAATGGCTCTGGCCAGAGAGGGAGGGGGAGGCGCTCCCATTCGTCTCACCACGCAGACTTTATTTGGCGGGTGATGGAATCCGCGGGTAATTGACAGGGTCTGTCGCCGAGGGTTTTATGGGCCTGCTCGCTGAGTTCACGGTTCCCGCCGGGTGACTGGACTTGTTTTGGGACGGACCCAGGCCGTTTACCGTCTCCCCCCGGCCCCCCCCCCCCCCCCCCCCCCCCCCCCCCCAAAGCAGCTTGGCTGAGCCGGCGTGTCCACGTGGAGAGGAGCTACCTGGTGACCGCGGGTGTTCTACCCCAAACCCCCCCCCCCCCCCCCCCCCCCCCCCCCCCCCCCCCCCCCCACCCCCCCCCCCCCCCCCCCCCCCCCCCCCCCCCCCCCCGCCACCATACGCCACGCGCCCCCATCCCTCTCAATCCAGGGGGCGGGGGGGGGACAGTGATTCTGGACGGGCTCTCGTGTCAAACTCACGGCGCATTTTATCCCTCTCTCTCTGTCTCTCTCTCCCCTCCCTCCCTCCCTCTCTCTTTCCGTGACGCTGTGCTCTCTCTCTCACTTTTTCTTTTGTCTATATCCGTTTCTTTCTCCCTCTTTTCCTCTCTCTCTCACTCTCTGTGTCTCCCTCATTCTCTCCCTCTCCCCCCGTTCTCACTCCCTCCATCTCTCTTTCTTCCTACCCACCCCCGGCCGTCCCTCTCTACGTTGGCACGGAGCGCTGGAAGGCGGTCAAGCCAGGCCGCCCCCCCCCCCATCAAACCCCCCCCCCCCCCCCCCGCTAGGCTCTGATTACGCCGTTGTTTGGAGAGTGCGAGCACATGTCACTCCTTGCTGAGTGGTGATATGCTACCAGAGGGACCTGCACGGCCTCCATCGCCACCCTGGGGCTAGGCCAGAGTGCTACGGCGGACCGCCCTTGAATACCAATACCCCCCCCCCCCCCCCGCCCTCCCCCCTCCCCTGCTCTCTCATCCTCCCTGCCCAGCCCCGTTAAGTGGGGGGATGGGCTCGTCGCCTTGGCACCGGTCCCCGTCTTCCTGGAGATATAGCCGACCTGGCACTCGTGTGGCAGACGTGATAGGGAGCAGCCGGCTGGCACAGACGCCCTCTTATGAGCCGGCAGTGGCACAGTCAGGAGCTGATAACGGCTCTCTTCATCTCCATCACACGTGGAATACACACACACACACACACACACATAGACACACACACACACACACACACACACACACACAGATCCTCCACACACACTCACACACACACACACACACACACACACACAGATCCTCTACACACACTCACACACACACACACAAACACATAGAGACAGACACACACACACATAGATCCTACACACACGCTCACACACACACACACACACACTAAAACACGCTGCGTTGACGCATGGAATCATACACACCCGCGTGGAGGAAGAAGGCATTAATGCTCGGTGACACACTCACACAAACACCATCGCTCATCCAGATTTCCCCAGTCGTCCTGCCTGTCATTGGCCGGCTGTTCAAAGAGAAGGTGCGCGCCAACGGAATACTGGCTGTGACGTTGCCATGGTAACAGCCTGCCCGGATGCCTGGGGGTTGTCTGGCAGAAAGTGGGTCGGCGCGCGCGCGCGTGCGTGCGTGCGTGCGTGCGTGCGTGCGTGCGTGTGTGTGTGCAAGGGGGAGTGCGTCGGAAGAGGTGCGCGCCCAGAAACACACGTGCGTGCGCGACGTCAAATTGAGGCGAGGGCTCGGGATCAATCGATTATCCCTCCGACACCTGCTCGTCTCCCACGGCGCCCGGCCCCTGCCGGGACACTGGCGCTGAGGCTTCACACCTCGCCGCTCCGCCCGGGCCCCAGGCACCTGATCCCCCCCCCCCCCCTTCGTGTGGCCTCTGGCAGGGAGCTCGCCGATGGGTGGGAGCTGCTTTCCAAAAAAAACAAAAGCTCCCAACGGCTCGAAAACATTTCACTGTCAGGAGATTGAACGGCAGACTTGCTGTTGTGGAGTGGAGGTAGTTAAGTTGTCGATGCGTTAGAAGAGGGACAGCCTGGTGGTTGTGGGGGATGTAGTTTATGGGAGCGTGGTGTTGGAAGAGGGACAGCCTGGTGGTTGTGGGGGATGTAGTTTATGGGAGCGTGGTGTTGGAAGAGGGACAGCCTGGTGGTTGTGGGGGATGTAGTTTATGGGAGCGTGGTGTTGGACGAGGGACAGCCTGGTGGTTGTGGGGGATGTAGTTTATGGGAGCGTGGTGTTGGAAGAAGGACAGCCTGGTGGTTGTGGGGGATGTAGTTTATGGGAGCGTGGTGTTGGAAGAGGGACAGCCTGGTGGTTGTGGGGGATGTAGTTTATGGGAGCGTGGTGTTGGAGGCCCGTAGAAGCTGCTGTGTCAGGTTCTAATGGCTTGGAGAGGAGACAGGTGTGTCCAGACGAACTGTGTTTGGTACAGAGAGGCCAAAAGTAATATAGCAAGTGTGTTAAGTCTGTGTGTGTGTGTGTGTGTGTGTGTTTGTTCATACGTGTGTGTGTGTGTGTTTGTTCATACGTGTGTGTGTGTGTGTGTGTGTGTGTGTGTTTGAAGCTTTCTTTCTGTGTGTCAGTGTGTGCATGTGCGCCTTTGCGTGCGTCTGTTTCCATTCCGTGTCTGTGTGTATGCATGTGTGCGAGGGTGTGTGTGTGTGTGTGTGTGTGTGTGTGTGTGTGTGTGTGTGTGTGTGTGTGTGTGTGTGTGTGTGTGTGTCCTTGTTCATGCACGCGCGCGTGTGCGTGTGACCGGGCCAAGCCGCGGGCTCTGACAAGAGACCGAACGGACACATGATTAATGACCTGGGGGAGTTTTTCTAAGGGGTGGGGGGTGGGGGGGGGGCTCTGCTGCAGCTCAGCCCTTTAGAAAAGCAGACGGAGGTATGCTTCAGCAGCAGCCAGCCTCTTTCAACAGCACCCTTTCTTCCTGAGGAGGAGAAGAAGAAAAAAACACATCCGTTCCATTCCTCTTTCTTCCCTCCCCTCACATTCTCTCCGTCCGCCTGGGAGAATTGGGAGGTGTTGATGGAGGAGGGTGGAAGTTGAGGGGGTGGGGGTTGCACAGCCCTCCTCCGCTACCCCCTCCCCTCTCGACGTTTTCCTCTCTCTTCCTACCGGGCTTTGCAGCTGTGAATAACCCCCCTCCCCCCCCCCACCCCACCCCTCTTTTGCCACGGTTACGGCGAATCCCGGTTACCCGAATCCCGCTGAGTGATGTCATCATTCTGCGCCCCCCCCCCCCCCTAAACCCCCCTGCTGCGGTAGAAAATAAAGTCTAGCGTGGGGTTTTCGAGAGCTGCCGTGGCCTTCGTCTCTCAGATCTCGGATCGGTTTACCCCCCTGCGCTACACACACACACACACACACACACACACACACACACACACACACACACGCGCACACTGCATCCCAGCGTGGACCGTGAGAAAGGAGCGCGCCCCCCGGCCCTCAGATCGGCTGCCGGGGGGCACAAACTCCGGCCCGGCCCCTGGCCCCGGCCCCGGCAGCAGCTGCTCGCCCCTCTCCCATGCGCCTGGTTCCCTTTGAGGAGGAGAGGGAGCTTTATTCCCCCGGAACGCTCCCGTCGGGCTTTCCGCTGACCCCGAGGAGAAACGGAACACCTGGGCCTCCAAACGTACCTCCTGGCGGGGCTTATTCTGAGGGGGTGGGGGGTGGGGGGGTGGGGGTGGGGGGGCCGGCTTCATGCGAGGTGGGTCTAATCGCGTTAGCGCGCAAGATGCCGGAGCGCAGACCCCCCCCCCCCCCCCCACACACACACACACGCACGCACGCACGCACGCACGCACGCACGCACGCACGCACGCACGCACGCACGCACGCACACACACACACACACACACACACACACACACACACACACACACACACACACACACACAAACATACACACACACACACACACACACACACACAAAAAAACTCCTTTCCAGTGGCACGGAGAAAGAACACTCTTTTTGATAGACTGAGCAGCACAATAGTCAGATGGGGGTCAAACAGGGTCGTGACCCGACTTAAACCTTGTGTGTGTGTGTGTGTGTGTGTGTGTGTGTGTGTGTGTGTGTGTGTGTGTGTGTTCACCACCTAGACAGTGGGAGAGGGTCCACCATCTGTCCCGTGTGACGGATGAGGCCAGGGCGGACGGGGGGAGTGTGTTTTAGGGATAAGAGGGGTCACCCAGGGGTCACTGGCCCTGACTCCGAGCTGACGGAGGTAGTTAGGCGCGAAAGCCTTACGTCAGCACTTCCAACCGCACGTCCTTTAAAAAGAAGCTCAATAAATCTCTGTCTAAAGGAAGCCCCGCTTACAGATCAAGCCAGGGGACATCCAGAAGTCGACTGGGAATGACTTTTATTCCCTTTCAACGGGAAAAGGACGTTCCAAGCACGTCGGATAACCCGGGACGGTTTAATCCGTTGCCGGGAGGGCTCGTCACCGGCTCAACTTCTCCATTTCCGTTTTGTTTTTTTATCTCCCCCACACCTGGTCACACTCATTCCCAGATAATACCCCCCCGCCCCCCCCCCGCCCCCCGCGCCCTCCATAAATCCCGTGTTTCCAATTACATTCTCGGCGTCCTCCGGGCGGTGCGCGTTTGAACGGCCGGCGGCCGGCTGTCCGTTTGGGGACGCGCTCCCCTAGGTGAGGGGGGGCTTGACGGATGAGGTGCGTTTAGTAACGGCCCAGTGTGTGGCCCCGGGGCCCGGGGCGCGGCGCTCCCCGCTTAGCGGCCTCCGATTACGGGGCCAACCCGCCGTAGCCTGTGCGCCCGCCACGGTGGTGTGGTTACAGGGGCGGTGGTGTGGTTACAGGACGGTGGTGTGGTTACAGGGGCGGTGGTGTGGTTACAGGGACGGTGGTGTGGTTACAGGGGCGGTGGTGTGGTTACAGGGACGGTGGTGTGGTTACAGGGGCGGTGGTGTGGTTACAGGGACGGTGGTGTGGTTACAGGGACGGTGGTGTGGTTACAGGGACGGTGGTGTGGTTACAGGGGCGGTGGTGTGGTTACAGGGGCGGTGGTGTGGTTACAGGGGCGGTGGTGTGGTTACAGGGACGGTGGTGTGGTTACAGGGGCGGTGGTGTGGTTACAGGGACGGTGGTGTGGTTACAGGACGGTGGTG
>CM030189.1:3612233-3617233 GCA_017639675.1 Aplochiton taeniatus
CCACAAAGTTTCACTCCCCTCTGTCGAGCCAACTTTGAATCCTTCCTGGGAGTCAGTGGTAAAAACTGGCCACATTCGCACTGTGAGATAAGACAGTTTGTTATTGGGCAGTGGTACTAATCTCCTCTACTGGCACAAGTCAGAGCCAGCACACACACACCTACACACACACTCAAACACACACACACACCTACACATGCACACATGCACACATGCACACAAAGAAGTACACACACACACACACACACACACACACACACACGCACAGTCCTTTCTTCTCTCAATCAGCCCGCACATCAGGGCTTGCGAGTTGTTTTACGAGCGGCCTCCCCCATCCACACCCCCCAGGCCCCCCGCACTCTCCCAGCTCCCTGGCCGCTGTTACATATCTCCCCCCTCCAGACCCCTGGTTCACACCTTCAAAACAAACAACGGGCCGGGGTGGGGGGTGGGTGGGTGGGGGGGGTGGGGGGGGAGGAGGAGGGGGTAGAGTGGCTCGGTAAACACTGGGATAGGCTGCTGTTCTTTGGGGGGTAAGGCTGGAGTGCTCTTGATATTGTCAGCAGCAGAGAGGGGAAGTGGAGGTCTGGGGGGGGGGGGGGGGTTCCACCGCTGGCCCCCTGCCAAAGAGCTTCCCCTGTGCCCGCTGACGCCGTCAATCTCTCACAGCCCGCCAGCGATTGGCCAATACCTCCCAGGGACAACGCCCGTCCGCCCCCCCCCCCCCCCCCCCCTCCTCCCCTCCTAGCGACGCGCTGATTACACGAAAGCAAGAACACATGCAAACGTAGGGCAATATGGCCGCCGCTACGATGACGAGGCGCTTTTCGCTTTGGACAAAACGCCAGCCTGGGGAAGCAGCTGGGTAACGGCAGCTACAAATTACAATTCCATGGCAAACAGAAACAGCCGAAGGGGTGCCGGTAATGGCCCGCAAATCAACGGCTAATTTCGAGTCACAACTAATTTCTGCGTCCCCCAACCTCGCCTGGCGAGGCTGTCACAGGGGCGTGGAGGCGAGAAGGTACAACCTGACTTACACCTCTCCCAGGGCTGTGTTGGGTCGTGTGTACGTACTGGGCCCGACACACACACACGCACGTCAACGCGTGTTCATTCCTGTCGGGCGCCATTTTTTCCCCGCCCGGGCTCGGTCCGTGCTTTAACACGCTGTCTCGCCGACACGTCGGGGGCGGGTGGTGCCGTAGCCGACGGTGCGTGTGTGTGAGTGATGGATGGTATGTGGGGTGTGGGAGGAAGGTGGCTGTGGAGGGCGTCCCCAGGGGAGCCCGGCAAAGTGTTGCCACTTCCACGGTACGAAGCCGTTCCTGCCCACACCAGTGTTCACCTCTCCATCCCTCTCTCCCTCTCTCTCTCCCTCTCTCCCTCTCTCTCCCTACCCCTCTCTCTCTCTCTCTCTCTCGCTCTCTCTCTCTCTCTCTCTCGCTCTCTCTCTCTCTCTCTCTCAGTCTTTCACTCTCTTTCTCTTCACCTCTCAGTGGGTTAGCGCTCGGTCACGCGCCCCAACTGGCACGCGTGCAAACAGGCACGCGCTCACGTGTGCGCTCACGTGCGCCTACGCTTGGGCAGAAACACGCAGCGGGCATTTTGGTGGCTTTGAAGCAATGCATTTCAGTTCGTCTCGAGGTGTCCAATGTCCTCACCGCCAGACCATAATAGTCACACTGCGGAGGTCGTGCCCTTCCGGTCGCCGGGGTCCCTCGGTGAGTTCATCGCGGTAACACTACCGTCCCGTCCTGCCCCCGCGCTGTCCCACATGACTCTGCACCAACAATGATGGATTGTGTCGGCGTTGACAGACAACCGGCAGCCCTCAGCGCAGAGAGACAGCCGGGCCATTCAGCAGGCGAGGCTCAGAGTGCTCCAACAGCCACCAGCACTTAGCTCCTTCTCATCCCCTGGAAGCCCCTATTATCATCCCTGCAAAGTTTCCTTTATTGGGCTAGATTGGTGCGTTTAATACCGTTTTCTGATACCCATTCCATCTCCCTGATCAAACGGCTTAGAGAGGGAGGAGAGGGCAGGCTGGAGGGGGGGGGGGGTAGAGTGTGAGGGGAAGGCCATAAAACCCTCTGTAACTTCTAAAGTGCTCTACAGAAATGGGCCTATAAAGAGTCCGGGAACAGTAGATTTAATGTGCCGGTGCGTGCGCTGATCCGAGGTCAGTTTCGCCTCTCCTCCTCTAATGGATGCGGCCGGCTTTTACGGGGGCTGAACTGATGGCGGGTCAGTGCCGCCGGACGCCGTGTCCCCCAGGCGGCACGGACGAATCGCTTTGAGAGGCTCTGCCGCTTTGTCCGGAACAATGGCTGACACAGAGAGATAGGGAAGCCACTGAAGGTCCTCCACAGCAGCTGAGATTATTAATGAGCCTCGCCGACCCACAAAGAGTCTGCTTCCAGTTCAAAACGACATTTCAAAAAGAATGATTGTTCATTTTATGTATATAGCGCTTTTTACCAAACCTACAAGATACATTTTTTTGGATCATGTCGCACGCTCGCTCACACACACACACACACACACACACACACACGCACACAAACATTTGTTTATATTATATCAGACGTATTTATCTATATACATAATGTGTTATGTTTAATGAAAATTGAATGAGGGTGTCCATCTCCGGGGGATAAGAGCGTTCCACGCAACACTACGCTTCTGCCACGTCCCGTGATTGACAGGGGCCACACGTTTCACGCTAGTGGCCCCCCTCTCAGAGTGTCAACGGAATACATTAGCATTCCAAAACGTGCCAAATCGAGAGAGGGGGGGGGGGGACGACGACGCTCTCCCTCCTCCCCGGCGTTCCCGAAATGCAGATTCCCTCTATCTCTCTCCCTGTTCGCCCCTCCCCTCCCACTGCAGGCGTCCCCTCCGGCCCGCGGAACGTCATCTCGGTGGTGAACGAGACGTCGGTCATCCTGGAGTGGCACGCGCCGCGCGAGACCGGCGGCCGGGACGACGTGGTCTACAACATCGTGTGCCGGAAGTGCCGGGCCGACCGGCGGTCCTGCTCGCACTGCGACGACAACGTGGACTTCGTGCCGCGGCAGCTGGGCCTGACGGAGACCCGCGTGTTCATCAGCAGCCTGTGGGCCCACACGCTCTACAGCTTCGAGATCCAGGCGGTCAACGGCGTCAGCAACAAGAGCCCCTACCCGGCGCAGCACGTGTCCATAGACATCTCCACCAACCAGGCTGGTAAGAGGGCTGGGGGGTGGGTGGGGGGGGGGGGGGGGGGGGGGGCGGGGGTTGGCTGTTCGTGTGTCTTTTCGTGGATTATGGGGATGCAAGTGTTTCATGTCGCTGCTGCTGCGGATGATGAGGAGGATGAGGAGGAGGAGGAGGCGGCCATGTTGTTTTTACCCGATCTCCTTCCTCACCGTGTGCTCTGTTTTCCCCCTGCCCCCCTCTTGGCACCCCCCTCTTCGTCTTACCACGTCGTTACCGATGAAGCTCACGGGTAAGAACCCCCGCCGTGCCCCTCGTAGAGACCGGCCGCGGCGCTGCTAAGCCCGGAACGCCAAGAATTCCCCCTCCACCCCAGTGTAAATATGGGCTTCAAGGGGCGAGGAAGAGCGAGGAATACAGCCGGCGTAGGGAATCTAATTTACACGGCGAAATATGGAATGCGCCGGCTCTTTCTCTCTCCAACCCCCCCCCCGCCGTCCCCCGGATCAAAAGTGGTGACTCGTGGATAATTGAGGGTGCTGGAGGGATGTATATATATTTTTCTTCTTCTTCTTCTTTTTTTTCGGGGGGGGGTTGTTTGAAAAGCGTCGGATGCGTCGGATGGCCGGGGCGTGAGGCACGGGACACGGCCTGGCGCTGACCCACTTCTCAGGCCCTTTGTAGTTTCCCCGCGTTTTATTTACACATACAGCCCCTTTGATGGGGGGGGGGGGGGGGGGAGGGGGGGGGGGGGGGGGGGGGGGGGGGGGGGGGGGGGGGGGGGATGTGATGCTTTGCGTTTCTCGTTGCTCTGCCAGAGAGCATTCCAGAGACGCTTGTTAGTTGTTTTTTTGTTTTTTTTTCTCCAAGATTCGACGGACCGAGAGTCCCCGTCTGCACCCAGCACAACGTTTATGTAAGGCTGCCGCTCGCTACGTCCTGTCAGAGCTCTGGGTTTCTTTCTGCGGCCCCGTAGTGTGCTCTTGGGGGCTGGAGGGGGGTGATTGTGGGGGGACTCGGTGGGGGGGGGGGGCCTGGTGCAGAGACCAGGGAGGGACCAGAGGGGAGGTGTGGAGGCCGCGGGGTCACTGCAGAGCGACTGGGCTGGGTTCTGGCATCGGATACGTTGGCCCCACGGACCAGAGGAGACGGGCCCCAAAGCAAACACTGGAACGACATGTTTGCTCATCTCTGTCTCCTTCTTCCTCTCCTTCCCTCCCTCCCTCTCTCTCTCTCTCTCTCTCTCTCTCTCTCTCTCTCTCTCTCTCTCTCTCTCTCTCTCTCTCTCTCTCTCTCTCTCTCTCTCTCTCTCTCTCTCTCTCTCTCTCTCTCTCTCTCTCTCTCTCTCTCTCTCTCCCTCTCTCTCCTTCCCCCTGGTGTCAGCGCGTTGGGTTGTTAGCCCAGCCAGTGGATGTGACAGGCCGGGGAGGAGATGCGTCAACCGGGTTCTTCTCCTGCACGTTGCCTTTCATGCTCCTGTGGCTGGCTGACATGTATACACTGGCACTTATCAGGGGAGCTCATGCACAAGCAGTGACCAAGCGGAAAATTTAAATGAGGCTCGTTTCATATTTTCCTTTGTCCTTTCTCTGGTGTGCCAGAGCAGCCTGGTAGTAAGCGTAGTGGGTGTGAAGGAGGGTGAAGGGAGGAGGTCGGATTTTTCTTTTTTCCTTCCTGCGCTCAGACTCCGTTGCCCGGAGTTCACAGCGTCAGTCGACCGGGGTCTTTTCCCCGTCACGCCTTCTGACCGTGTCCCTTTCCTCTGTGCTCCGCGGGGGGGGGGGGGACCTGGTCGTCGGGTG
>CM030189.1:3622233-3624733 GCA_017639675.1 Aplochiton taeniatus
CCCACATTCTCTCACACACACACACACACACACACATACAAACACTGTCTTCCACAAATGCTCACTTTCGAATGGGCTTCAGGGACGGGCACGTAGCACAGATCTTTTTTTTTTTCTTTCTTTCTTTTATTGGGGACTTTTTGGACACGTCCCGATTCAGAGGCTGCCTTGGAGAGAGAGTGCAGAGGAAGGTCGGAGGAGGGAATATTCAGCCGCCCCGCTCTTTAACACGTTCTTTGTCGCACTCAAAGATGCCCAGAGACGGTTTGTTCTGGAAGCCTGTCGTGTTGCCGTTGGTTAACGTTGGGCTACGGTCGGCCTGTCTGCCCGCCTGTCTGCCCGTGTGTGTGTCTGCGTCACGCCAGCTGACTGCTTCACGCGGAGCCTGTCTCATGGAAATGCCTCGCCCCACTATGCCCCCCCCCCCCCCCCCCCCCCCCCCCCCCTCCGAGGTTCCCTGGAGGCAGGGTAACTGTAACGGTGAGTGCCCGCGGCCGGCAATCGATGACGCGACCCCCAGGTAACCTGGCCCAGGCCAGCGGAGCACAAACCAGCCACAGAGGCCCGCAGGCTGAGCTGAGCCAGGGTGAGGCCAGGCTCCGACACACTCTGTCTGGGTAGGTGAAGAGCGGGGAGGGGGGTCGTAGGGTGGAGGTGTGCCGTCTGAATGAGAGAGAGCTGAGTGGAGGATCTGGAAGAGCTGGAGATACAGAGCATTCTTTGATGGGTTTGGTCATCTGTCCGTTGATTCATTCATTCATTCATACGTTCTTTCATACACTCATTTCATTCACTCCAACTCCGTTGAATTCAATTCAATTCAATTTGAATATTTCACTCATTTATTCCCCTGTTAATAAGAGAATAAAGGACATGGGGGGAGGGGGTGGGTAGACTGTTATCCATAGGGATACATTTGACTACTAATAGCTTCATTACGCATTTTACTGTTGCTACAGTAGTCTAAGAAACATGATTCCCACCCGTCTGACGGCGGGCCATCTCCGGGCCGGGGGCCGCGAGTGGGGCGGACAGGACAGGCAGACGACGGGAGGGTGGGGGGGGGTGGGGGGGGACTAAAAGCCGAGCGGAGCGGCCAGGAAATTGCCGGGTCTGTCGGGTCAATTGACAGCCCAGTGTGGGTGCTCAGGTGCGCCGCCGCTGAATGGAGGAACGGTCTGTGCAGTCCAGCAGAAGCTCCCACAAAAGGAGATTGAGTTTTTTTTTTTTTTCTTCTTCTTCTCTCTCTCTCTCTTCGTTACAAAAGGGCAGTTTCTTATCGTCCGGGGTGGAAAAAAAAGAAAAAGAAGAGAAAGAAAAAAGAATGGATTGAAGCATTTTAACAATTCAGAGTGCCAAAGTCTTTTGTGCCGCGTTAGGCGGTGATTGTAGTCTCGGCTGGGTGCGGATGGTTACCTGGTTACCTGGCTGCCCGGCGACCTGGAAGAACCGGGGGGGGGGGGGACTGTGTGGTCACCCTCTTTCTCTCCCGCCGCGGTGTGGAACTAATCGTTTCTGTTTTTCTCCCTCCCACCCCCCCCCCCCCACACACACACACACACCCCACAGCTCCCTCCATTGTACCCATCATGCACCAGGTGAGTTCCACCATGAAGAGCTTCACGTTGTCCTGGCCGCAGCCGGAACAGCCCAACGGCATCATCCTGGACTACGAGCTCCGCTACTACGAGAAGGTACGCTCTGCGCCTGTGCGTGTGTGTGTGTGTGTGCGTTTGTGCGTGAGTGTGTGCGGTGTGTGCGTGTGAGTGTGTGCCTACATGTCGACCTGTACCCCCCCCCCCCCACCCTATCTCTATCTCCCCCCCTCCAAATACATAAAGTACGGTCTGTACAGCGTGCCTAATCCGCCCCCCCCCCCACCCCCCCACCCCGGTCGATAACGTGTCCCTCTCTCCCACTGTTCTTGGGTTTCCCCGTCCAGTGCCGGTGAATAGGCGGGCCCTTGCTCGGCGCCCCCCTCCCACAGCGGTAATGCAATGCGTCCGGGGGGGCCGCATCGACCCGTGGGTTCCCTCACAATGCGCCGTCTTTAATAAGCTCGGGGAGGGGGGGCCGGGGAACGCCACCGCCGGCTATTGACCCGCACCGGCTTTTTTCCCCAGGGCCCGGCCTCGGAGACGCACAATGACAGGGGGGGCCGCGGCCTCCAGGACCCTTTTGTCTGCCCCCCGTCCCCCCCTCCCCGTTTCGCTGGTCGATGGGAGGCCAGGCGTCGCCAGAGGACGGTGCATGTTTCTTCTCGGTCTGGTTGGGTTGACCGTGACCACTCTGTCTGTGGGGATCAAATAGGACAGCGCTCAACCAGTTTCGTTTGCTACCGCAGAACGATGCAGTCTCCTTCCATAACATTATGTACACAGGTGCCATTTAAGGGAACTTTGAACCTTGACCCGACCCCATTGGGTTACTGGCTGCCACAAGGCCCCCCCACCCCCCCATATCTCTTGAAACTGAACTCTCTGTGTAACCTTATATAGTA
>CM030189.1:3629733-3652233 GCA_017639675.1 Aplochiton taeniatus
TTTACCCTTCCTCTGCACATGAATTGAGTCCACCTCTATTGAGTTAGAGACACCCCCCCCCCCCCCCCCCCCCCCCCCAGGCCTGGCTAACATTCATCTTCAGCTCAGCGGTAATGTCCAGCAAGGCCCTAATGTGATAGCCTCCCATCATTATACGGGGGGGGGGGGGGGGGGGGGGGCAGATTTCATAGCCGTGTTTACCTCACCTGCTCAGCCACAGCCCAGCCTCCATGATTCAATTACCCTTATCTGATTGGATAATGATTCGAGTGGCAGGCGGGCGTCTGTCTGCGGCAGCGAGCACCCCCCCCCCCCCCCCCCCCCCGCCCTTCTTTTCATCCCTCTCTCTTCTCCGGCTATCTTCTTCTTCTTCTCCCTCCACGCTCCCCCCCTCTCTCCCTCCGTTGCAGTTCTACCTGGGTTGGTGGGTGCTTTCTCTTTTAAAACCACTGCAGTAAAGAGGGCCCTGAGAGTGGTTTCACATAGAGTCATATTGACACTGGCTGAGACCCGTACATTATGTAAGCAGTCTGCTATGGCGCTGTTGCACTGGAACAGATAGTTTTGCACCTTATTTTACCTACATCCTATGTATCACTTCCCTCTCTCTCTCTCTCTCTCTCTCTCTCTCTGTTTCTTTCTCCCTTCACCCCCCCTCTCTCTTTCACTCTCTCACTCTATAACCCTCTCTCTCTCTCTCTCTCTCTCTCTCTCTCTCTCTCTCTCTCTCTCTCTCTCTCTCTCTCTCTCTCTCTCTCTCTCTCTCTCTCTCTCTCTCTCTCTCTCTCTCTCTCTCCCTGTATGTGTTGGCCTATTTTCCGCCTGTCATATCCACTCTGTGCAGGGAGGGGGGGGGGGGGGGGGGCTAACTAATCACTGATCCCCCTGCGGCAGACAGGTAGCTGGGGCTAGCCTCCACAGTGGTAAGAGCAGCCGGGGCGGGCAGACAGGCAGCCGGGTTAGGCGGAAGGCCTGGGGGGATAACTCCCAAGCCTGGGCCGAGACAGGGGAGTGAGCCGAGCCCAGCTCACGGAAGCCGCGGTGTGGTTACACACGGCGAATATCAATGGAGCGCGGCAGTCCCCCCGTGCGCTTGCACGGAGCCACATACAAATACGCGCAACAAAACGCACGCCTGCTTCCTTGTCCTTTTTGATCAAAGTTCAAAAAATGGCTAAAACCCCTAAGCGAATGCGACGGGATCAGGGGTTGATTTTAATTCACGTTCGTTCATTCGTTCATTTTGAATAATTGTGAGAGCCCTTTGTTCTCCAGTCTTGAAACACTTCTTACACAAGAGCGGAGGCAAGCGGAGTGTGGCGTGACACATGAAACTAAGAGGAAACTTTCGACGAGGACCTTTCAAAGTGCTCTACTGTTTCAATCCTCCGGAAACAAATAACGGGTTCTGCGTGGGCGGAATGAGTCGGCAGTCCTAATTAGAAAACAGGGCACTCAAAACACCGCGGAACAAGAGCGAGCGCTGTTCTAGCGCCCGGCTAATTAAACTGCCCCCCCGAAAGCCTTCTGAGGTAAATAATATGAGTTTTCTGCCACGTATCACCACAGAAATGTCGATGTGCTCTAATGCACAGACAATGTTTAATTACACCGCGTTTGTGTGAGACTGTGTGCGTCTGTGCGCTGAAAAGAAGGAAAAAAACACGCAAAATGTTTAGCTTCACATCGTCGGAGTTTCCATGTCGCATCGTGACAGTTGCTATGCGCTGCAGTCCGTTCGTCCCTAAAATACGCCTGGAACACACAGCAAAACGTTGAAGTGCCTGGGGTGTCGAAGTGGTTGCTACTGGAGTGAACTGCGAAGCTGACAGCTTAACTGATGCGTGTGTGCAACATAACTGACAGCTCTGGGCCGTTGACTGCATTTATCGACACCAATCTGGCTCAGAATATCCTTGCTATAGTCTTTTTCACGAGCTGTTTGCTCAATTGCGACTTGAATGCTCTTTTCCCAGACTCCACCCACGTCTTTCTGTAACCTCTCTCTCTCTCTCTCTCTCTCTCTCTCTCTCTCTCTCTCTCTCTCTCTCTCTCTCTCTCTCTCTCTCTCTGTGTCTCTCTTGCTCTCTGTATATATATAGTATATATATCTTCCTCTCACACACACACACCTTTTGACCTCACTGCTTTGCTTCTCTTCTCCAGAATGCATCACTGCTATCCCCACTAGTGCCGTGTCTTTAAACCCTGTGCTCTCTTTCTCTCCAGGACCACGCAGAGATCAACTCGACCATGCTGAGGAGCCAGACCAACACGGCCCGGGTGGAGGGCCTTCAGGCGGGCACCGTCTACGTGGTGCAGGTGCGGGCGCGGACTGTGGCCGGCTTTGGCAAATACAGCGGCAAGATGTGCTTCCAAACCCTCACAGATGGTAAGAGCTGCCGAGCCAAGAGAGGCTGGGCTGTGTGTGTGTGTGTGTGTGTGTGTGTGTGTGTGTGTGTGTGTGTGTGTGTGTGTGCGTACGTGTGTTTTTTTTGGTGTGTGTATGTGTTGGTGTCTTGGTTGTGTGTGTGTGTGTGTGTGTGTGTGTGTGTGTGTGTGTGTGTGTGTGTGTGTGTGTGTGTGTGTGCGCGTATTTTTTTGGTGTGTGTGAGCGTGTTGGTGTCGTGGCTGTGTGTGTGTGCGCGTGTTTTTTGGGTGTGCATGTGAGTGTCTGCGCGTGGTTGTGAGTGGGCTGGAGAGAAGAAAAGGCGAAAACAGAAAAACAATTTAGCGTAATGAATGTTTGATTGCGGTTTTATTGCCACGTGTGATTGTGGCGCTTTAGCGGTCAGGCTGGCGTGTGCGCGTGGGTGCGCCGGATTTTGTGACTCTTTGTTTTTTTCCCTCCCGTCTTTCGGGTAAGTAACAGTCGTCGATCCAAACACTTTGCTAATTGGTTCGTCAGCCAAGTCCCCATTGCTGCTGGAGAGCCCTCCCACAATGCTTTGCTGTGATTAGCGCTTGGCGTGATGAGTTATTGGCCACTTGGGGTCGACTGGTTCGGAGGGGCGCGACGTGTTCCACGCGTAAACACACACGTCTCATCTCCGCCCTCCCGTGTTTCCGCTGTGCTTGCGGCCTCGACGCCGCACGTCCGCCGCCACCAGCTCCGGGTAGTCATGGTGACGCGGAAACTGTCTCTCTCTGGTCTAGTTTAGGGGAAAGAGTGAGAGAGACAGAGGTTTGTTTACTTGCAAACTATACTGCGTGCTATTGCTGTAGGTATTCTTCGGTACAGGCTCACTTTACTATACTACACTTGCACACTTGTCGACTTGAGACTAACACATTAATAGCCTGGTAGCCTTTTTGCCAGGTCGTCATTGCCAATGAGCACAGGTCCTCAACTGACCTACCTGGTTAAATAAAGGAAATTATTATTATTATTATTATTATTATTATTATAATGTGTGACCCAAATGGCCTCATAAGCATTAAATCAAAAGGCAGATGTTTACAGCAGGCCTCTCTGCCGTCTGTTGATACGAGCCCTGATGTAGTGTCCTGTGAGTGTGTGTGAGAGAGAGAGTGAGGAAGAGAGATAATGATGATGACGGTAACGATGGTCACCTTCGTCGCGCACATTGCAATGGCTATTTACCTGGGGAGAACAGCTGTAGCGCCGTCGCCTCGGATGGTAATTATCTCTCTCTCACACACACACACACACACACACCCACACACACACACACACACACACACAGGAGAAGCCCCGCGGTACCTCCGTTGGCTTCTCCCCACAGCACGACGTTTGTCAAGGCAATTAGCAGCCGCCTCAGGAGGACCAGGGCTAACATCCCAGCTAGGACACCACCCTCGCCGTGTACTCAGCAGCCCCCCTGTATCTCTCACACACACACACACACACACACACACACACACACACACACATGCACACACACATGCACACACACACCCGCGCAGGAGAATTCCATTAACTGGCCTGCCAGCCCCCTCCCCTACCCCCCTGGATCACCCCCAGTCTCTGGCCTACCAGCCCCCTCCCCTACCCCCCTGTATCACTTCCCACTCCAGGTTTTACAGTCCCCACCCCAACCCCCCGTGTATCACCCCACATTCCTGGCATACCAGCCCCCCCCCCCCCCCCCTCCCTACCCCCCTGGATCACCTCCCCACTCCTTGCTTTCAGACCCCCTCCCCTCCCCGCCCCTCCCCTCCTCCTCCACACTGTCTAGCCCCCCCCTTCTTCTCCCTCTCATCACGGCGGGTCACCCCTCCCCATCGCCCACCCTCCTGACCCCCCCCACCCCCCCCCACCCCCACCCCATTCCCTCGGCCTTCTCTGCCGACACGCCTGGGCAACCCCCGGGGGGAGAAAAGGGGGAGTTGATCGCCGGGTGTGACGATGGAGAGCTGATTCGGCCGTCGGCGAGGTTGACGGACGTGAAAGCTCGCTCAGGCGCCGAACCGCGTTCCCCGAATGGGCCCCGGCGTTGAGGGGCCGCGCACCGGGAGCCCTATTTACCGCAGGGGGACAGCCCTTTAGATTTCGGACTGTCAGCCACAATTTAACCGTTTTCCCTGGCAGGAGTCGGAGAGCTTCTCTCCGGGCCCCGGGATCTCACAACTAATTTCCCTCCCCCACCCCCCCCCCCGAGTGAAAGAACGGCGATCGTGGTCGGGACCGTGCGCCCCCCCCTGATGAACAAACCTCGTCATAAAGCATGGGCGCCGTCTGCCAGGGCGGGTTTTTCGCGATACGCCTCGGCTCCCTGGCGGTCTGGAAGATGAGCTGGCTTGCCTTTTATCACGCTAATCCACCAGGCCCATTCCGCGCACGCAGAGGCGGGGGGGGGGCTGGGGGGGGGGATTGGATTTGGAAAGCCTCTGGTTAGCTCGCAGCTAGCGCCGCGGTAGTCGCCGGGCGCCCTGCGTTAAGGAAGACAGACGCACCAAGGCTCCGGTGAGGAGGACGTCTTTAGGTGGCCCATTACAAAGTCCCACCACACGCTCCCTGGCAGCCCACACACACATGTATACACAAACGCACACACACGGATACACAAAGATACACACAAACACACACATAGACACAAACACACATACACCCTCTCTCACACACACACACACACGCACATGTATACACAAACACACACACACGCACACACACACGTACACGCACACACACACACACACACACACACACACACACACACACACGTACACACCCTCACACACCCCATGCACACATATAGACACACAACACACCGAAAACACTGTTGTCAGGCAGGGACTGTGACTGGCAGGGATGACTGCAGTTTCAACATCTCCCATAGAAAGATTTCCAAGGTGGACTTTCTCATGCTTTCATGTTTCCTGACTGTGACGGCCAGGATTAGCCATGGCAGCGGAGACGCCCGGGAAAAATGCCTGAAAGGCCTCCTTACCTTTTCTCTCTTCTTCTTCTCTCTCACGCTCGGTCACTCTCTCTCTCTCTCTCTCTCTCTCTCTCTCTCTCTCTCTCTCTCTCTCTCTCTCTCTCTCTCTCTCTCTCTCTCTCTCTCTCTCTCTCTCTCTCTCCCTCCCCCTTCCTCTGCCTTTCTATTTCTGATGTGAAAGATGTACTCTGTGAGTCAGTCTTTCCAACGCTGGATAGACAGCGCTCATCACCTCGGCGCGAGCTGGGCTCTGCTTGTTCTTTGTCCCTGGGTGCACCTGGACTCTCTCTTCTTTTCTTCTTGTTCTCTCGCTCTGTCTGTACACACACACACACACACACACACTCTTCTAGAGATTTCATATATACACCTACACAAGCACATGCACTGTAGTTTTCTTTGAATTCCCATCTCTTACACACATACAGACACACTAACGCACTCCATCTTCCCGATGTGTGTGTGTGTGCGTGCGTGCGTGTGTGTGTGTGTGTGTGTGTGTGCATACAGATGACTTCAAGTCGGAGTTGCGGGAGCAGCTTCCTCTGATCGCCGGCTCGGCGGCGGCAGGAGTGGTCTTCATCGTGTCTCTGGTGGCCATCTCCATCGTCTGCAGCAGGTACACCCCCCCCCCCCCCCCCCAACCCCCACCCCACCCCACCCCACCCCCGTCGCCCTGGCTTCAGGCCGGCGTCAAAGACCCCGAGCGGTCGCTATCCACGACTAAGAGAAGGTCAGGGAACGCCGGTGTCGTATATTTCGGGATAAAGGCCCCCGCTTGGCTTCCCGTCCTGGGAGAATGTCGAGGTGCCGACCCTTCTCCAAAGAAAACACGGCAGAGTGGCTCAGCCTGACCCGCAGGTCCGCTCAGTATTTACTCTCTCAGGCTGCATACCTGGTTCTGCATGGGCCTTTCCAATAAGGCCACGCTACTGAAATGCAGCGGGGAGTTACTGTACCAGCTGTGTGAGAGTGCGGGGAGGGGGGGGGCAACGTGACATCTCCCCGCGGCCCCCTCTATTTTGACCCGTGTCCAGGCCTAATTTCAACCCCCCCCCCCCCCCCCCCCCCCGAACTTTCTTACAACATCGCGTCCCCCTCCCCGTCGGAGAGTGGAGGTCTGCCGCAGTGCAGAGCTCATCAAAGTCCCGCCCGCTCGTTTGATGGTGGCGGCAGGGAGGGAGGGGGAGGGGGGGGGGGGCAGATGAAAAGCGCAGAGATCCTATCGAGCTCGAATTAAAAACCAGCTCGTTTCCATAAGCCACGTTCGCCGCCGCTCACCTACACAGTAACAAGCACTCCCCCATCCCCCCCCCCCCCCCCCCCCCCCTTCTTTCTTTCATCCTCCCTCGCTGCGACCTTTCCTCTCTTCCGCTCCTTCTCCGTCTGACCCCTCTCTGCGACCTCGCCCTTTTAACGTCTCCCCTTTGCCTCTCCGCCTCTCCACTCCTCCGGGGGGGCCTCTCCCCCCCCCCCCCCCTCTCCTCTTTCTGTTTTTCTTCCCTCTCACTGCCCTCGCGTCTCTTGCAGGAAACGTGCCTACACTAAGGAGGCGGTCTACAGTGACAAGCTGCAGCACTACAGCACAGGGAGAGGTGAGTCTGTCCTCCTGTCCTCTCTCTAAGAGGCTAGCCCTAACAACTGATCCCCAGCCAGGCTCTTTAGCTCCACCCGATCCATCTGTGAGATCACTTTCGCCGCCAACGTCCGATTCCAGATCTGTGGTTGGAGAGACAGCTTCGTCTGCTTAGCCGCGGCGCCTTAGCCTGCTAGCTAGAAGCTGATGGCTGCCGTAGCTTAGCTAACCTCGCCTCTGCCCTCACGACAAATACGGATGGGCACGTTCGGCATGAACAAGATGTCGTGCACAGAAAGCGGCGGTCTAGCTAGCAGGCCGGTGTTCGGAGGGGCTGGAGTGACGCCGCCCCCACCTCCCGTTGTCCAGTGACAGTGATTGACGCTCGTCCCTCGGGCCTGGGCGTGAGCCACGGCGAAGCAGGCACGGGTCACTCAGTGACCGTCGGGACTTGGCCTGAAGGGACACACACACACACACACACACACACACACACACACACATCCAGATAGACGTGGCCACGCATGTACGCAGCAGAGAGATACACATTGCCCTCCGAGGGAAAAGAAGGGGTGCAGATGAGTTGAGGTCCTCTCCAGCCAGGAGAGGCAGTCGCTCGGGGATAGAGTTTTGTCCAGGCTGACACGGCAAAGCGTTTCAACAACGCTGCCTTCTCGTCAGAGCTGAACCAGCCGCCAGCGCCTAACCGGGGGGCAGGAGCTCATTAAAAGAGTCTGTAAAAGGAGGAGGAGGAGGAGGAGGAGGAGGAGGAGGAGGAGGAGGCGAGGGAAGGAAAACGGCGTCGCCCTCCGCGACGGCGCTCTGGCAAGAGTCCGGTTCTCGTGGCGGGGCGGCTATCTTCGAGAACGGGCGAAAACGCAATTAACCGGAGCGGGAGGGCAAATCAACGAGAGATACGGAACGCCGGCGGCCGTAATCATCACAAGAGCAATTTGGAGCGGCGGGGAGGGGAAAAAAAAACAACACCCGGAACAACACTGATAAGCGATCCCGCTCAAGGGCCCTCTTCCCTGGAGCCGGTCGTAATAGCCGGGCGCCACGTGCTCCGCCCCGCCGCTCCCCTCTCTGTCGTCTGATTGGCAGCCGCGTGATCGCAGAGACGCTGAGACGCTGGCGTGCCGGAGCAGAGCGGCGGCGGCGGCGGCCGGTCGGGTCCCCGGGCCTGGCCCGGCTCCTAGCCAGGTCGGTCGGGTCGTGGCTGCGGGGGGCCGAGCCCATTGAGCGAGCGTGCTGGGGGGGCTAAACCACAGGGCCCTCGGACTTAACCGACAGGTCGACGTTTATTTTCGTAAGATGTTTTTTGGAGAGGCATTTCTTTGCTTCATTTAGACAGGACAGTGGGGGGACAGGAAAGGTGGGGGAGAGAGAGAGAGAGCGAGAGAGAAAGACAGAGGGGAAGGACCGCTGTGTAAAGGGCTAGCCTTTGTGGTATACACCTTAACCCGATAGGCCACCAGGACGCCCCAACATGTTGGCTTTTGAGTCAGAGCAAGCCCGATTGGTTGACACCCTTAGGGGGTAGACTTACTAGGGGGCAGTATTATTATATTATTTATAAAAAAAACAAATCGAGAAAATAAATGTGTTCCCAAGCTCAGCCAGGGATGGAGGGAGCTAGGGAGAGAGGAAGTGAGAGGGGGAAAGAAAGAGAGGGCACAGAACAAACAAGATGGAGGCCCCCCGCACGGCGAGGAGGCGCGCACACGTGTCCCCGGTTGTCAGCGGCGGCTCCCGTGTGACACACGTGTCCCCGGTTGTCAGCGGCGGCTCCCGTGTGACACACGTGTCCTTGGCGTGTGCGCCGCTTCCCCCGCTCGTGTCGCCGCACCGGCGTCCCGAAGGCACCCCGCGGCCGAGGCGGGCGCCAGGTCTGTTCACGGGCGGTTGCCAGACCCGGACACGGATTGATCAGCGCCACATCTAGCGCTGCACGCCGCGTGGCTTTTCGCCAACGGGCTGTCCGTCCCGAGTGACGGCTGGCCAGGCACGGCCATAAAGTGGGACGGAGCGACAACGGATCTGGCAACCGCGCCGCGAGCCCGCCGGCAGATTGACGGGGCGACGGCGAACAATTCCGATGTCGATCAAGCTAAAGCATTCTAATCTGCTCCCGATTATTTGCGGGAGACTTCCGCCTGGCCGACAAAGTCCTAATTAATATCCCAGCACCCCGCCGAATATGGTTTGTTAATCCCATCTGGTTGGTAGATTGGGTTTGTTAATCCCATCTGGTTGGTAGATTGGGTTTGTTAATCCCATCTGGTTGGTAGATTGCGGAGCTCTTTATTCCCCCTCCTCTCTATGATCTCCCCCACTAATAAGTCTCCGCGTGCGTCTGATGAATGCCTCTCATGAAACGTGGCCTAATTAGTCGTGTTTATGAGCGGAACTCAACTCATTATCTTCACGGAGGCAAGGAGTAGATTAGCGTGGCGTGTGCGCCGGCCGCCCCCCCCCCCCCCCCCCCCGGAAGACGTGCTCGTGCAGACCCGTCCTCTTACACGTTGGCTCTTTGGAACGCGGTTTCCCAGAAGGAAAAGAAGGGAAAAAAACGTCCCCCACAAACACCCGCTGGAACGTTGCACGGCACTACACAAAACGGAGGAGTGAGAAGGCCTGAGCGTTTAGACGACTGGAGCGCTTTCCTCCGCCTTCAACGTTGCTCCAGCGATGGCGGTAGCCGTGTGCCGACGGGGGGGGGGGACGGGGGGGTCCGCCTATGGCCCGCGGCGGACGGACGCGGACGAGTGTGAGCGCCGTGGGGTCCGTGGGCGTGTGCGTCAGGGGCTACGGAATGGGAGATGACACTTCAAAGGGTGGCCGCGGCGAACACCGGCCGCCGGCTGGGAAAGCGCGTTGGCCTGGCTCGTTTCCTCGGGGGCTCGGCCCTCTGGCGCCTGCTTCACCGTCTGCCTTGGGGGAAAGGCGCTCTGTCTGAACGCGGGGCGGCAAACCCAGGGGCGGGGCTGGGGATCGGTCGAGGATTTACACCATCAGAGACGGAGAGGTGCCTCGGACTGACTCCAGATGTTTGACGTAAAAGGGGGTTATAGGAGACGGCCACCTATTTGAGGTTCACGCAGGGTGTTTGTGTGTTTGTGTGTGTGTGTGTGTGTGTGTGTGTGTGTGTGTGTGTGTGTGTGTGTGTGTGTGTTTAGGATCCTATACGTATATGCATGTGACTCACAGCCGTAATTGCCTTGCTCTCCGGTTGGGCGCGGCGCTTTGATACGCGGGGTAAAAATAGATGCGTGTGTTGGGAGGCGTTTTTGCCCGCACGCTCAGATCAAGGAGCCATGAAATATTAAAGCTGGGATCTATTTTCTATCTGTGGGCCCTAAAAAAGATGAGTCCAGTTAAACAGGGCTGCAGCAAAGGGAACAACGAGATAAACTGTTTGCAATTTAAATTATACATGAAAGTGGGCTTGATTCTGTGGAATAAAAAGTAATGGATTCAAGTGTGTGTGTGTGTGTGTGTGTGTGTCTGTGTGTGTGTGTTAGTGTATCTGTGTGTGTGTGTGTGTGTGTGTGTGTGTGTGTGTGTGTGTGTGTGTGTGTGCGTGCGTGCGTGTGTGTGTGTGTGTGTGTGTCTGTGTGTGTGTGTGTGCGTGTGTGTGTGTGTGTTTGTATGTTTCATGTCGTGATTTCAAGTTCTGCCCAGCGGTGGCGCCGAGCGTGTTGCCTAGCGATGCTTGTATCCACCATGTCATTATGTGATGTTCGGAGACTGCAAACCCTCCGATGGATTAACTTTAAATCCAATCTGTATGGAATCTCTAATCAGCAATTACATTCACATAGACGCGCTTCAAGGCAATTAGGCCTCTAACGAGACAGCGCTTCCAGTGGAGAGCAAGGTGAGGACCCCCTCCTCCCTCCTCCCCCAGCCTCTGCCCCCTCCCCCTGCCTCGGGGGACGCCCTGCCCCTCCCCATCCCGCCTGTGGAGCCCTGGCAAGCGAACGAGCTCCGAATTGACTGGCGATGGAGATGGGCTTTTTCTTTCTGTCTTTTAAAAGCGTGGCAGGGCTTAACAGCTCTGAGAGCGCCGGCGTCCCTCGGTGTCAATCTGGAAACGACGTCTCCGCTGGGCACTGCCTGCATGTGCGTGTTTCGTGTTGCCGACGTCATGTACCGAGTGTGTTTACGAGGGTGTTTGGCCTCCCTCCCTGCGTCAGAAACAAGCCCCCCCCCCCCCCTGCCGGGTGGACCTCACCTACCTGGGGCCTGCATAAAGAGCCAGTCAATAGCGTGCCGCCATCTTTTTTTAATCTCTTTATGGGCTCCTATGGGGAAAGGCTAAGGGGAAATTGGTTCCACCGCTATCAAAGAGCAGCCCGCTGGAGAGAGAGAGAAAAGAGTGTGTGGGGGCGGGGGGATTGGCGGGGGGGGTGGGCGGAGGAGGAGAGCCGTCTGCATTTTTCTCCTTCCATCTCTCGCTCCTTCCCCCTGGCCCTATCTGATCAGCATGACTAAGGCCGATTCATCAGAACCACCATTTTGTTAGCGTGAACTACTCGCGAGGGGGGCAAGAGCTTGTTTCTGGCCGGCACCATGACTGTCTGTACTGTACGTGTGTGTGTCTGTACTGTACGTGTGTGTGTCTGTACTGTACGTGTGTCTGTCTGTACTGTACGTGTGTGTCTGTACTGTACGTGTGTCTGTCTGTACTGTACATGTGTCTGTAATGTACGTGCGTGTCTGTACTGTACGTGTCTGTCTGTACTGTACGTGTGTGTGTCTGTACTGTACGTGTGTGTGTCTGTATTGTATGTGTGTCTGTCGGTACTGTACGTGTGTGTGTCTGTACTGTACGTGTGTGTGTCTGTACTGTACGTGTGTGTGTCTGTATTGTATGTGTGTCTGTCGGTACTGTACGTGTGTGTGTCTGTACTGTACGTGTGTGTGTCTGTACTGTACGTGTGTGTCTGTACTGTACGTGTGTGTGTCTGTACTGTACGTGTGTGACTGTACTGTACGTGTGTGTGTGTCTGTACTGTGCGTGTGTGACTGTACTGTACGTGTGTGTGTCTGTACTGTACGTGTGTGTGTCTGTACTGTACGTGTGTGTATCTGTATTGTATGTGTGTCTGTCGGTACTGTACGTGTGTGTGTCTGTACTGTACGTGTGTGTGTCTGTACTGTAGGTGTGTGTGTCTGTACTGTACGTGTGTGTGTGTCTGTACTGTACGTGTGTGTGTCTGTACTGTAGGTGTGTGTGTCTGTACTGTAGGTGTGTGGGTCTGTACTGTACGTGTGTGTGTCTGTACTGTAGGTGTGTGTGTGTCTGTACTGTACGTGTGTGTGTGTCTGTACTGTAGGTGTGTGTGTGTCTGTACTGTACGTGTGTGTGTGTCTGTACTGTAGGTGTGTGTGTCTGTACTGTAGGTGTGTGTGTGTCTGTACTGTACGTGTGTGTGTGTCTGTACTGTAGGTGTGTGTGTCTGTACTGTAGGTGTGTGTGTGTCTGTACTGTAGGTGTGTGTGTCTGTTCCCACTTCCATCACTGCTGTTATTGTAACCACCCCATCGGCCTCCCTCCTGTTCCATGACAAATACCCGCCTCACCCACCTCTGTTCTAGCCGCGTCTTGTGCGCGTGCATGTGCGCGTGCGTGTGGGTCCGCCCGCCATTCCACCCGCCATCATCCACCAGAAGACAACCTACCGCTCCGCGATATTTACTGAGCACTCTGGTTGTCCTAGAGCTCTCTTTGCGAGCCGACATATCTAACTGCCCGTCCCCACTGGGCTGCCCGACCTACTTCTCAGGCTCGCCGGGGATGAAGATCTACATCGACCCCTTCACCTATGAAGACCCCAACGAGGCCGTGCGGGAGTTCGCCAAGGAGATCGACGTCTCCACCGTGAAGATCGAAGAGGTCATCGGCGCAGGTGAGCCGAGGGATTTGGGATTGTTGAAGTGTGTGTGTGTGTGTGTGCGTGCGTGTGTGTGTGTTTGTGTGTGTATGCATGTGTGTTTGTTTGTGTGTGTGTGCGTGTGTGTGTAAATGCATATGTGTTTGTTTGCGTGTGTGTGTGTGTGTGTGTGTGTGTGTGTGTGTGAAGCAGTGACTGAACGTTCTTCTCCTAACCCCCCCCCCCCCCCCCCCCCTCCCCCACACGCTCCAGGTTCTTCGCGTCCACCTTTGTGTGTGTGTTTGTGCACCACGGCGTGCTCCTGTCCTCGCCAGTGTGTTTACAGTAACCTTGTCTTTCCCCTGAACACGTACCCTCCACTGTGCCGCCACGTGTCCGCCAGCCAGGGGCCCGTGTCAAGTGCACTAGCAGCCAGCATATAGGCCAGCCGTCCTGGGGCTTGATGGCTCCAAAAATAGCTTGCGCCAAGCTAGCGTCCCACTCTGCTCCGAGGTCTGTGAGCCCACTCGAATTCCATCTTAGACAACCCCCCCCCCCCCCCCTCTCCTCTTTGCTAAACATGTGCTCAAGCCTGGCACTAGAGTTTGATTGCAGTATAAACTGTTTCTATGAAACGTATCCTTTTTACCTAGGCTTTTATTCTGTCTTTGACTAATGACAAATAACATAATAATATGAAAGTGAATTAGGCGCTTTTGGAGAGCCAGCAGACTTGTTTTTGTTCATCTGCATCTAAATGGATGCCAATTAGGCTGCTTTCAGATCGGTCCCTGGGAAGCGCTACGGGTTAGCACTCTGTTCCGCCATAGTGCCTCATTGGCAGTCAGCCCCCCCCCCCCCCCCCCCCCACTAGGAAGCGTGGGTGACGTGGCCTGGCGTCGCTCCACGACGCCGGGCCTCTCTCGGCGAGACGGGACAGGACGGACGGACGGGGGGGGGGGGGGTAAGCCGACTGTTTTGGGTAAATTAACCTGCTGCCTCGGTGGAGGGGGGGGGGGGGGGTTACTCAGCCTTCTAGGTGTTGGGGTACCAACACAACAGAGTGAAGGCGGGGGGCGGGGGTCGAGGCGGGGACAGCGTCTAATTAAAGCTTTGCTCTTCTGTTTATTTGATGACGCCGTGCGTGTTCACAGGATGTTCAAGCTGGGAGGAGAGGATTCTTCCAGGGGGGGATCTCGGCTTTCTAACCGTGCACCTGCGTTCCCACCATTTTTTTTACGTTAATATGTAAATGCTCTGGGGGCCGTGACTCAGTGGAGGACCCACTACTTGTGTTTCCGTCAGCGATATTAAAGAACGTACACTCCCAGTGCTAAATGGTGATATTCTAGAATTGGTGGCGAGTATACAGTACTGTGCAAAAGTTTTAGGCAGATGTGAAAAAATGCTGGCAACAATTTTTACAGCAAAGAGTGCTCACAGCAAATATTTCTTTGATTTGTTCATTCACTCTGCATTTAGTGAATTGAATCAAAACAAACTATTAACACCTGCCTGAAACTTTTGCACAGTACTGTACAGCAGGGGTGTGGGTGGGGGACAGCTGGGGGCAATAGATACCAACTGAGCGTGATAAATGAACTCTAACCACCCCCCCCACCCTGAAGCCTGACGCTCTCCGTTCGCTGCCATCTCGACCCACGTTTCTGTTTTGCCCCCCCCCCCCCTGGTGTCCGCCTGCAGGCGAGTTCGGCGAGGTGTACAAGGGCCGCCTCAAGCTGCCGGGCAAGCGGGAGATCCACGTGGCCATCAAGACGCTGAAGGCAGGCTACGTGGAGAAGCAGCGGCGGGACTTCCTCTCCGAGGCCTCCATCATGGGCCAGTTCGACCACCCCAACATCATCCGCCTGGAGGGCGTGGTCACCAAGAGCCGGCCCGTCATGATTGTCACGGAGTTCATGGAGAACGGCGCCCTGGACTCCTTCCTGAGGGTGAGCGAGGGGCCGGGGCTCCGTGTGTGTGTGTGTGTGTGGGAGAGAGTGAGTGTGTGTGGGAGAGAGAGAGCGAGTGTGTGTGTGTGTGTGTGTGTGTGTGGGGGAGAGAGTGTGGGAGAGCGTGAGGGTGTGTGTGTGTGTGTGTGTGGGAGAGAGTGAGTGCGTGTGGGAGCGAGAGTGAGTGTGTGTGTGTGTGTGTGTGTGTGTGTGTGTGTGTGTGTGGGAGAGAGAGAGTGTGTGTGTGGGTGTGCGTGTGCGTGTGTGGGTGTCTGTCTTTGTGTAATAGGGGTGTGCAGAGATTATTCATTATTCGGATCTATTATCGGACCAGCATCACATTATCCATCACATTAGTATTTGCCAAAATACTGGGTGGGGTGGGGGTCGGGTTGAAACCACAGGTTACCCCCCAACACCGAGAAAAACACATTTTAGATAGTGCTTAATGGCCTGAGTCTGGAATAATAAATGAATCAATAAATGTTGATGTGTTTAACCCAATTTAGCCGAAGGTATTTCTTTTAATCAAATGAATTGTATTTGAAACAATATTGTTTTGACCCCACACCACCACACAACTGAGGACACTTAACAATCTATAAACATACTTTGCTTTTATTTTTATTCATCAGGTGACATACTGTGTGTCTGTGACTCTGTGTGACTTTGTATAATACATTGTAAATGTATGCATAAACATTACTCACTTTGGACAGGAGTCAATTTGTCTAATCAATATTTGATTCTAACATTCAACCCCACCACCACCCTAGACTGGGGAAACAGTTTTCAGTGTTTTTTCCCATGAGAACACAAATGTGCTGGATGCTCCCAATTCTTTATTTATTTAGATAATTTCAATTGAAATTATGGAGCGTCTTAACCCCCCCAGAGAGGTCAAATTTAGAGGAGAGGCAAAGCTGGGGCTACAACCAGACAAGCAGGTGAACTCCACACAAATTCAGTATCAATCTCTGCCCTCATCCGAATACTGAGTCCATCCGGCTAGCTAACGGAGCGAGAAAGAGAGGGTATGTTGTCTTCACTGCAGCGTTGCAGCTGCAACCACCCAACTAGCGAAACTCTTGCTTGCAAAATGACGACTCGAGTCGTAGTTGGCTTTACTTGCTGTGGCTCTTTGCATCGTCTCACACAGACAGAGTGAAAACTGTAACAAGGCAGAATGCCATCGACATTTTGATGACGACACATCAATGCTTGTCCATGCAAATCCAATTCTTACCATTAACGTCTGAGTTCAACCATGAAATGATTTACTTACTACATCGCTTCTTTGGCGTCTGCCTTGTGAATTGGAGTGGACACAAGAAGACATCTGAACAGATTTAAGCTTCCTCAAATGACTAACAGGAAGCGATGTTTGCGAACTCCTTGTGAAACACTTCAAAATATGAGTCCATCAAACTAAAAGTCCTGTCAACATAATGCCTTAAAGGCAACACAGAGGGCTTTCCAATATGAGTAAAAAAAAAGTAAACCAAAAAACATATACCTTTATAACGGATGTATACAACGGATCTCTTGCCATTAATAGTGCACGTTGTGTGATGTGAGAGGTGAGTGGAGCAGCTTTGCATCAGATAGGCGTGTGCTGGTCAAACACGTCCCGAAATGTCTCCCCCCCCCCCCCCTTCCCTGCTCCTCTGAGGTAAAACGAGGACCCCGAGGATTCGTGACGGGCCGGCACGTATCGCAAGCTAGTCGCGCTCTCAACCAGTTACATGTGGTTGGAGCCAATTGTAGTAACTGGCAGCTTTCAGAATACAGAATATATGATTGGCATGGCTGAGGTATTAATAGTAAGGTCATCAGTACTTTTTGAACGAAATGAGAGCGCTCCGGCTGGTTCATTTGCGAATTTCCACCTGAAAGCCTGTGTTCTCCTCCCCTTCATTTCTCCATTCACTCCTGCAGCTAGTCATGGACTGCCAGCGTGCTCCCTTTTTGTACCCGGCAACTAGCGGACGTACGGCTTAATCAATATTCCACCATGGCCCCCCCCACACCCCCCCCCCACACACCACCCACCTCTCTATCTCCTGGATTGGTTATTCGCTGTCCTTTGATGTGCCGCCCGGTTTAGAGGGACCCTTTGAAGTTGGCTTTGCTAGCCGCCACATCCGACTTGTGTTGCCATCGATCTCCCCGACCCTCTTGTTTGGTTTGGTGTGCGCGGGAGGTTCAAAGCCCCCCCCCCCCCCCCCCCCTCCCTTTCCCCGGGCTCCACGCGGCCGCGCCACACAACGCACGGAGCCACGTCGGCAGGTTTTCTCCGTGGCCGTGAATGGGAAGCGTGGGAGGCGAGACGAGAGATCCGCCCGGGAGTCGGGTAAAGGAGCGCCCGGGAACACTTCGCGCGGCGCAAATGCTCGGCCCGCTCCGTACCCGCTGGAAGTGAGTCGCGGTGCCTCTGGGCGGCGGGTCGGGCCGTTTGGCACCGGGGGGCGCCGGTACCCGCTTGTGACAGCCCATCTTGTGCCCTTGCCACGGAAAACATGTCCTCCCTTCCCTGTGACGCGGCGACAAGGCTGTAAGCCTTTCTAATCTGGGCCCAACGTAGTCCCAGGGGTGCCATCCAGGCGGGGCCTAGCTCGGAGGACACTGCACCGTGTGTGTGTGCGTGTGTGTGTGTGTGTGTTCGTGTGTGTGTGTGTGTTCTATACTGTGTCTCTCAGACAGAAATAGAAACTGTCTCTCTATTTTAGAATTTTAAACATACAAAGTATTGAATCAGTCCCATTGATGAATTGTTCACAGAACAGTATTCAAAGAGAAAATTTACACTTCCAAGCAATTTATGTTCAATGTTATTATAAATTATACATTAAAAGCATACGTTTCCCGGGTAATCCCTCTTGGTTTGTCAGATAGTTATATAATTTAGGTTGACATTAGGAGTACAGAGAAGCTTTATTGAATAATTGAGACGTAGGAAATGTACCAGAAAAATGTTTGTTTCAGCAACGAAGTGGCCATATTCATATACGATTCGTATTCGGTTTCTACCGGCTAACTCCTTACATTTTTCAGTGGAAAACTCGTCGCCAATTTAGCAGCGAAAAGTAAGCAAGTGATTGTAAACACGGCCATCTTTTCTCCCTCAGCAAAACGACGGGCAGTTCACGGTGATCCAGCTGGTGGGCATGCTGCGTGGCATCGCGGCGGGCATGAAGTACCTGTCGGACATGAACTACGTGCACCGCGACCTGGCCGCCCGCAACATCCTGGTCAACAGCAACCTGGTGTGCAAGGTGTCCGACTTCGGCCTCTCCCGCTACCTGCAGGACGACACCTCCGACCCCAGCTACACCAGCTCTCTGGTAAGGTCAAAGGTCAAATGGCCGCCCCCCCCCCCCCCCCTTTCCTGTGGTCTTCTGGGTGTTTGAGTTTGGTCTGGGTGCAGCACAGAGGCCCGGTGCGACCCTCCCCGGGCGCTAACTCCCCCCTCCCCTGTTGTCCTCCTCTGAGCCGGACTGTCTCTCCCTCTCTCGGCATCACCCGCCCTTTCCATCCTTCCTCCAACTCAATCTGCCTCCCTGCCCTCGTTTGCATTCTCCCGGCCCCCTCTCTCCATCTCTCCATCCCTCTCTTTCTCTCTCTCTCTGCCCCGCTCCCTCATTCACTTGGCTGGTCACGGACAGTGGGTCTGTCATGCCTTCATTAGTGCGGAGACAAGCTGCCTCTCGGGAAGACCCCCCTCGCTCGTTGACATGCAGGGGAACCAAAGGGAGCGGGCGGCCCTTCAAACTGACAGCTCCCACTCCCCTGGACCCCCCCCCCCCTTATCTCTCTCTATCCCTCATCGCTCTCTCCATCCTCATGCATTATTAGGGGGACGGGGGATGGGGGGGGGGCATCAGGGGAGAATTTGGCTCCTCATTAACTCCTCCACGCTACAGATCAGTAATTATTAGCAGCTATCGCTAGTTTGTCTTCTCTCTCTCTCTCTCTCTCTCTCTCTCTCTCTCTCTCTCTCTCTCTCTCTCTCTCTCTCTCTCTCTCTCTCTCTCTCTCTCTTTCTTTCTCTTTCAGACAAATTCACAACACACTCTTGACACCCTGGCGCCAGCACGCGCCACAGGTCATTAAGGGGCCCTGGGCACGCTCCTGTGCGGGTGTGTGTGTGTGTGTACTGGGGGTGGGGTGTGCCTGGGGGGGTGGGGGGGTGCCCTGAAGCAGCACCTCGTTGCACTTGCTTTGAGTTTGGAGTGCTAATTAGCCTGCTTGGCCGGGGATGCATGGTTTGTGTTTCCTGTGGCGGTACGGAGGAAGTGCAGCTAGCCACGCGGACACACACACACACACACACACCCCGCGCGGGTCGATTACGTGGTCAGCGGGCTTTGCAGCGAAGTTCAAAACCAGCCGTGTCCCGACAAACCCGCCTCCGGGCGCGTCTCCCGAGAGGCGTGGGGGGGGGGGGGGGGGGGGGGGGGGGGGGGGGGGAACGAGCGCACAGCGCCTGCCAAAGCGTCCGTCGAGGCTGTGAAGCGAATCGACTATTTTGATCCCTTTTCGATCGTTCCGGTTCCCGTTCTTAGTTGTGAAGCCTCCAACGCGTGGGAGCGCCAGTCGTCTGCGGAGGTCTGGAACTAGAACTGTGAAGAAGAGGAGGCCATCTTTTTAGGCGGCGCACTTTGAAAGAGGTGACGACGCAGGCCCATCCCCTCCGCTTTGTCTAGGGCTCGGCAGCGTCTGCCACCTCACCGCGCTAAAGGATGGTTATCATCCGGCCTCGCAAACACACACACACACACACACACACACACACACACACACTCGCTCTCACTCTCTCTCCCACACACGCACACAAACACTCACACACCTAGCAGTATCCCGGGGTGACTATTGATTGACAGGAGGTTACGGCTCAGGTGTGAGCAGGAAGTGCGATGCGGGCGGGAGGGGATGTGACCTTACATCACCGGTTAATTGCCCCCAGGAAGAGCGCCCTTTGTCTGGCCGACCCCCTGCAGCTAAGCCCTGCTGAACGGCTCGCATTGATCCACAAAGCCTTCCCGCCCCTCCGCGGACCCTGAATGGCTGCCAAAGGGGAAAGACGCAACCTATAGATCGGACGGGCCTGCGGATGAAGCTGGGATGAGAGGCCTATGGATCCTGCTGTCGGTGGCTTGCTCCCTTTGCTTCTGGGCCAGGGGTTTACTGTGGGAGTCGGAGGGGGTCCTTGGCTCCCACGGCGACCTCCCTCCCCTGATGATGAAGCCCCCCTCGGCGGGCGCCTCTCACGCCCCCCCCCCCTCCCCCCCCCCCCCCCCCCCCCCCCCCCCTCCCCCGGTGGCCAGCCAATCGGCAGGCGAGGCCATCGGCGCCACCAAGGCCGAGCGAATCAAGGGGAATTAAATTCGGTCGCGGCGGCCTGATTTACGCGGCCATCGACCTCCCTCCCCGGGAGAGATTCAATCGCCTCTGGTTCCGCGCGCTCCCCCTTCCCTACAGAACAGAACCGTCCCCCTCACCCCCACCCCACTTGCCGGCTTTTCCGCCGTGCCAATTACCGAGCCGGCAGGGTGTGTGCGCGCGGCTGGGCGGAGGCGGTGCTAGTCGCGTTAGCCTAGCGCTGGGATCGCATGCTAAACGTGCCTTAGTACCTAGCATTTCCTGGACGCCTATAACCGCATCATTAGCTACGTTTGCGCTTTCGTCAGAAAGAAAAGTATTAAAGTGTAGCTTCGTTTTTTTGGGGGGGCCTGTCCACATAGACACAGAGGAGAACCCTGTTCTGAGAGGCCGTCGCGACCGGTTGTGTTCATTTTGTGCTGCGTCATTCCACCGTTCCTATTCACACTCCGAGGAGTGTTTGGAGCTCTTGCGATCGCCTGGGTCGCACGCACGTCTTTGACGGCCAAGTTGGTAGCCGGCGTGCCCCTCTTCGGGAGGGGAGAGAGAGAGAGAGAGAGAGAGAGAGAGAGAGAGAGAGAGAGAGAGAGAGAGAGAGAGAGAGAGAGCGAGAGCAAGAGAGAGAGAGAGAGAGAGAGAGAGAGAGAGAGAGAGAGAGAGAGAGAGAGAGAGAGAGAGAGAGGGCTGGCCTCGCTGACCCCACAGAGGGGAGAATTGATTTCTGGACACCCCGTCTGGTTGAGACAGCTTTCACATCACACTGTTTGTTCGACCGTCCATCTAACTATTGAGCCGAGCCAGCCATCCATCTATTCCTCCGTCCGTCCATGAATTTATTCATACGTCCATACATCTATCCACCCACTGTCCGTCCATCCATCCATCCATCCATCCATCCATCCATCAGTTCCATACCTCTCCCCATCCACTTTCCTCTGTCTTCACAGTGCGTCCTCAGAGAAGCACCAAGGCACATTGGTAGGACACCTATGGTGTTGGTGTTATGAGTGTGTCACGCTGTGTGTGTGTGTGTGTGTGTGTGTGTGTGTGCAGCTTGCGTTCACGCTCCAGCGGTGTCTGGCGGAGCGGGGCCAGGGGGGTTAATGGGGGTTTGCTGTGCTGTTTGCGGTGAAAAAGTGAGAGGGTTTAAGTGGTTCGGGGCCGTGCATACGGCCATCATGGAGTGTCTGTGTGTGTGTTTGCATGCACGGAATGGCGTGTCGAGCAAGCAAAGTGGTGTGACACTTTCCACGGTAAATGCCCAGGGGGGTGGGTGGGGGTGGGGGGGTGGAGAGTGGTAGTGATGTGGAGCCTGTGAGGGTGGGCGGGGCGACAGAGTGCCTTGTGTGTCACGCAATGCAATCATATGACTCAACTGATACGGACGCACTATGCCCGGACCATCTGTGTCTTTTTTAAAGACCCCAAAAATATGTGTTTGTGTGTGTGTGCATTTTTTTTTTTAAAGGGATCTATGTGTGTGTAGGGGTATGTGCGTCTGTGTTGGGGTTTGGGGGAGGGGGGGGGGGGGGCGTTTCTGTGTGTGTTGTGGAGACTCAAAGGCTGATGAGGCAAGGTTGGTTAGAGCTCATCCGTCAGGCGCCTCTGACCCGAGTGACATTCACCACGGCTCGCTCCAACGCTCTCACTCACACACACACACACACACACACACACATACGGACACACGCACACTGACACACACACACATTCACGAACACGCGCGCACTCACTCTCGCGGGTGGAAGCTGCTTCGGTGGTTGTTTGTTTTCTATTTGCATCCTCTCCCTCTCTGTCTCTGTCTCTCTCTCTCTCTCTCTCTCCCTCTCTGTCTCTCTCTCTCTCTCTCTCTCTCTCTCTCTCTCTCTCTCTCTCTCTCTCTCTCTCTCTCTTTTTGTTTGTCACTTCTCTTTTGTGCTGAAATATTGATGTGACCCACGGCAAGGGAGGGCCTCCCAGCGAGGAGGGGCAGACGACACAGGGAGGAGCACCCCGGGTCCCCAGCCCAACGCCGGGGTGCCACAGTCTCAGAAGTGCTCTGGAAAGTCTCCTCGCACGCACTCTGTCAGCCGTGAGGACTGTCCCCACAAGTCATGGATTTACTTTGCAAATGTACAAAACACACAGACGGAGAATTAAATCAAGCTATGAATACGTTGTTATCAGGATTACAACGGTTGTGTCATGGTAGAGTCCCGACTCCAGCCAAGCCGCTTCGTTCCGTTTCCCTGTTCAATAACAAGTCCATACGTCAATGGAGGAGGAGTATGCTCCGTGAATATGGCAAACGTATTGATATTCCGACGGAC
>CM030189.1:3662233-3712233 GCA_017639675.1 Aplochiton taeniatus
CTATGCCATGTAATCATATCTTATTATGAAGCATCATTGTTGTATCGTCAGCTTCGTAAAAGCCTCTGTTAGTTGGCAGTCAGTACCTGTTTTTATCTCTCATTGACACCTTGTATCTTGGATGTAATTGTGTCCCTTTCCTACGGTTGTTAGTGTGTGTGTGTGTGTGTGTGTGTGTGTGTGTGTGTGTGTGTGTTTCAGATGCTTGCGAGTGTAATGTTGAAGTGTTTTGTAATGTATTCAGGTTTCGCGTCAAACAGAAACGATAAATTGGTTAGGGGCCGTGATGCTTCACCGCTGTGTGCCTTATAACACAACACTCTCTGTCACTCTCTCTCTCTCTGTCTCTCTCTCTCTCTCTCTCTGTCTCTCTCTCTCTCTCTCTCTCTCTCTCTCTCTCTCTCTCTCTCTCTCTCTCTCTCTCTCTCTCTCTCTCTCTCTCTCTCTCCCTCTCTCTCTCTCTCTCTCTCTCTCTCTCTCTGTCTCTCTCTCTCTCTCTCTCTCTCTCTCTCTCTCTCTCTCTCTCTCTCCCTCCCTCCAGGGACCTCCTGAGGATAGGCGTGACACTGGCCGGCCACCAGAAGAAGATCCTCAGCAACATCCAGACCATGCGCGTCCAGATGAGCCAGTCGCCCACGGCCATGGCGTGACTGCAGGGGGCGCTGTGCCACGGGGCGGGCAGCATTCGGAAGGGCGGCGTCAAAAACAACGGCAGCCCCCGAATGACCCCCGGCCCACCGGAACGCGCCAGGGTCGAGACCATCGTCCTTATCTAGTCCGCGACACCAGGCGGTGGGGGGGGGGGGGGGGGGGGGGGGGGGGGGGGGGGGGGCAGAGGGAGAGAGAGAGAGAGAGAGTACCACCGGACTAACTAGCAAACCCACCTTCACCCATCTCAGTCAGCCAGTTCAGGGACCAGGCCAAGGACGGTCCAATCTCATGGCCACGCCCGGCGAACAGGTGTCACCCTGTCATCGGGGGTTGTTGACCCGCCTAGCAACCACAGGCACGCACAGGAAGTGTCATCTCTTTAGAATTGACCAATCGGGTGATTTGTAGCTTTTTCGTGATTGACAAGATTGGATTTGTAAATCTGCGAGGCATTTAGAGATTATAAACTGATACCGAGTGTCTTGAGATTTCCTCGGAGACCGGACTTAAAATACCGTGACCTTTCAAGACACACCTTGTTAAATAACGCTTACTGGTGAGAAAAAGCAATTCTGCTCTGAGGATTTGAGGAAATGATTGGGAGGAATACAGGGATGTACAGCAATGCACCGCTTTGGAGAACTCTTATTTCCTATTTTGCTTGTTTCAAAAACACTATTGAAGAGTGGTTCGGGGGAAAATATTAACCTTTTGGGGGGGGGGCTTAACTTTTTTCGTCTTTCATAATTTTTTGTTTGTTTTGTTTTTCATCACTGAAACAAAAACGTCCCCCCCCCCCCCGTCTTTAACTTGAACACTACCTGTGGAGCTCTGGGTGGAAGACCCTGCCAAAGGACGCTGCATCCAGCCGCACCCACTATCAGAGAATATAAATATGTATAGCTGTTACAAAATATCAATATATCTTTCAGAATAAGTCTTCATATTGAAGGTGACATGTATGAATATGTGTGTACAGAACAGTCTCTGCTTGCATTTTTGGCAACGTTTGTTTGTTTGTTTATTTGTTTGACGGGATTGTGATCGACACACACCTATTGTCGCTTAACACAGCGCCCCCTGTCCTCCTGGAGGAGGAAAGGATGGACATTATGGTTGGTTGACTTCCATAGATCGCAATGGGGCCAAGAGGACGATCCCCGCCAACCTTTGACCCGGAAGAAAGTGTACAAAAGACTAATATTGTAGATGTATACGAAAACTGTCGTAGGATATAATTGCGAAAACATCCATCCTATGGAGACCGTGTTAAATGTGGGCGTGACCCCAGGCTGTATCTTGCTGGTGAGCACTTACTTGTACAGAACTGTTTGTTTTGTTTCCTTATGATCTGTTGTCGTTTGTGTCGGAGTGCCTGGGACCCCGTCGGAAGGACGACAACGAATTCTTCTCTCCAGCTGGCCCAGCCCATGGTAAGCCCCCCCCCCCCCCCCACCCACCGATATGTGTACGAGAATTTCGCCACGACAGCTAGCATATTGCATGTGTAGACGCAGGCGGGATATTATCCATGGCTAACCCACCGCTGTGGTGGCTGGAGCGTAGTCAGGCGGGCATGAACAGCGGTGCATCCAGCACACACACACACACACACACACACACACACACAGCCCCCGGCCTCAGGGAGTGTGAGCTTACCCGCTGCCCGCCGCCGTGAGAGGGAACATCTGGGCCGGGCTTTGCCAACAGACGTCCGGTGCCACGGCGATGAGCGCGACGACTTAAACAGCCCACACGGGCCCTCCCCTCCCCCCCCTCCCCATCACCGTCTAGCAGTCTAGCTCTCCCAACGCAAACCGGAGCTGAGCCACGCGATAAACCTGCGGGCTGCAATTCAAGGCCGGTATCTGCTGCCATATGGAGAGACTCTAGGGCTTGAGGAGGGTGTGTGTGTGTGTGTGTGTGTGTGTGGGGGGGGGGGGGGGGGGGGCGTGCTGGGGGGACTCAGAGGAGCTTTGTGCCGGCTAGCGTCCCGTGGTGAGACCGCTGGGGGTGGCACTGGTGCTTCGTGAGGCGAGCTAGCGCCTATAGGCCGTGGGGTAGCCGAGGAGCCGAAGGGAAAAGTTACGCGTGAAAAGTGATGTTTTGGGGGGGGGGGGGGTCTAGCAGACGGAGGAGAAGACGAGGTGAAGGGGAAAAAAAAGGGGGGGGGGGGGGTTGATTTCCGATGCGCGGCCCGAGGACGGCGTCTCTGCTCGGCTGGTGTCTGGGCCCCGACCCCCTCTGACAGCCGGGGTTTAGCGTGGCTGCTTGATGTTGCTCCTCTTTCCGCCCGCCATCCTGATGGCGCGTTCCTCCTCTCCACGCGAGGTAGCGAAGGAAAGGGAGGCGGCGAGAAGGAGGCGGCGAGAAGGAGGCGGCGGCAAGTCTTCCTCTCCGTCGACGGCGGCGAGGCCCCTTTGGCCTTCGACGTCAAACGTTTGCTGGGTCGGAGCCAGCCACGGGCGGCCCCTAGGCCGCGGTATCAGACCCCCGGGGCCGCTGGCCGGCGTGCGCCTCCTCCCTGCCAAGGTGTTATCTCTAGGAAGGGCGCGGAGACGTGGCATGGCGGTGAGAAAAAGCCCCGGCCCAAATTAGAAGTCGAAGGCAGGCCCATTAGCGGGTTATTAAGTATACTCACCCATCCACCTCCACCGTCTACTCAGCCCTCCCCTCCCCGCCCCCCTCCCCGCCCCCCTCCCAGCCCTCCCCGACCCCCTCCCCGACCCCTCCCCGCCCCCCTCCCAGGCTGGGCCCGCTGGCCAGGCTCCAGCTCCGTCGTCCTCGATGTAGCCAGCCTGTTCCTGGGCACGGCGGGCCGGGCCTGAGAAATGATGGGCTCCACGCTCCAGCGAGTCTGGGCAGGGCAGCGGCCACCTGCTGGGACGCCCATCTGACAGGCATCTGATCAGCCACGGGGGGGGGGGGGGGGTGTAGCAACCTGGTCGGACTCAATACACACACACACACAGTGCAGTTATAGCAGCTCCTTCACTCGCACAGAGGGTGGGGAAATGTACACACACTCACACACACACACACACACACTTACGCCTACACAGGTTATCAAGTGACATATGTGCTGTATGACTACAGGGACAAACACACACTCTCTCACACACACACACACACACACACACTCGAAAGTCCACGCACACTGCTATGGGTCCTCTGTCACAGCGTGTGCACCACAGCCTGCTCCTTAATGAAGAGGGATGGGGCGAAGAGCAGACGCCGTGCGTCTGGCTCCCAGAGACTAATGGGGACGCACCGGCACTGGGAGTGGTGGGAGAGAGGGGGGGGAGAAGATGGAAAGGGGGGGGCGGGGGGGGGGGGGGTTGAACACGCGGATCCAGGGCAGCACATTCCTCAGTGGGGTTGGGGGGGTGGAGGGCTTGGAACGTTTGTCCGTTTGCTCGGGAACGCGCTCGCGTGTTTTGTCGGCCCGGCGATTCCGTTGGATTCGGCCGACTCGATCCCGACTCGATCCCCAAAATGGGATTCCCATGCTCTCTGGGTTAGATGCTCTCTCACCAGCCGTTGTCAACCGCGCCGCTCCGTTACCGCCCGTTCCACGGCCGTTCGGCCGCGTCTCGAAGGGTCCTGGGTCGTTAAACGGCCAGAGGACGTCCGTGAAAGAAGATGGCTGAGCGTTCGTTACACAACGCTGTCATGTGGCGCCAGTCCCATTTCCCATTGGCTCACGTTGGTAAATTGTAAAGCTTCAACACTCTAATGGCACTCTAGTATGATGAATTAAAAAGCTGCCCAGTGTCTATTTGCCACTATGGAATAAACCACCTTTCAAATAAGGGGTGGATCATAGTTCACCTGCTGAGTTGGTTCAGTCCTGGAAAGGAAATGTTTTTTTTGGGGGGGGGGGGGGGGGGGGGGGGGGTTCACGTTGCTGAAACGTTGTCCTAAAATTCTTGTTTTTCTGTGTGTTTCTCTTTCAGAGTTCGTGGGCTTGAAATGTGCGGTGGACAAATTCCACAGATCCACACACACACACACACACACACGCCAACAGGGGCGCGTCATATATGGGCCACGCAGACACGCCAGCAAACACAGGAAAGAACCCAAGTGGAAACACACAAAAATACACATTTACACGCGTCAGACGACTGGGATGAAGAGGAAGAGAGAGAAATGGTCCTTTCCAGCATGATAGGGATGGCATCGTTCTATGGTACACAACGGAAGCACGGATTGTTTGTGTGTGCGTGCGTGTGCGTGTGCGTGTTTGTGAGAGTGTGTATGTGTATGAGTGTCATTGTTTGTTCGGGTTTGTGTGTGTGTGTAGCTGTCTGTGCGTTCGTGTGTGTGTGTGTGTCCGTGTCCGTGTGTGTGTGTGTGTGTGTGTCTATGCCTGCGTGCGTGTACTCTTCCCTTTTTGTCTCTGTATAGCTACCACTTGTATATTGTGACGAGTACATGTCAGAGTTTGTAAGCTGTAACTTTCTGAGAACTATTGTACTAAAATGCACTCAATAAAAAAAAAGGAAAACAAGACAATCTCCCGCTGTCTGCTACTTCAATGAATAATGCTGGTAATTACGTTTTTTTTGTCCCCCCCCCCCCCCCCCTCCTTCTTCCTCTCCACCTCCATTTACTTAGAGAGCAGAGGGAGAAAAAAAGCCTGTGTTATTATTCAATAACTATACCGCTCTGTCAGTTATGTCTGGAGAGTGACGTCTAATGCTGGGGGGGGGTTCATAATGGCCACCAAATAAGCAGCTTCAGTCACTGCCGTGGTGAGAAGACAGAGCCGTGCGCTAAAAGCCATCAGACGCTAATAAACAAGCCGTCACTCCGAATACACACAAAGCGTCCCGAGATATGGCCCAGAGTGTTGCCAAGGAAAGAAATGACAATATTTAGACAAACTAGCGGAAATTAGCCTCCCGCTAACACCCCCCCCCCCCCCTCCTCGCACGCTCCTCTCCCACACCCAGGAGCCCCCCGCCCTGCCCCCCCCCCTCCCCCCGGCGTCTGTTGGCAGGCTGCTCTCCGCTCTCCGCTCTCGGGGCTTCCCCGGTGATGATATGGTGAATGAGGTGAGGCGGGCGAGACGGCGGTCCAACTCTCGGCGCTCCCTCGCGCTCCTCCGCCACTGTTTAGTGGGCAATCATTGATCGATGGCAGCGGAGAAGACGGAAAAAGCAGGGCCGGTGCCAGCGCGAAAAGGGGGAGGGGGAGGGAAGCGCCCCCCCCCCCCCCACCCCGTCCGTCGGCCGTGCCTGGTTGTTTTTTCCGACCGTGGGCGTGGGTTTAAGGTAGCGCCTGACCTTTGACCTGGGGTGGGGCGGGGGGCCCGAGAAACCCCTCCCGCTCCTTTCCCAGGACTCCAGGCTTGCTCGTTGCCGGGCGTCGAAGGGGCTTGGATGAAGGATGGAGGTCGGCTCGGTTTCTTCCCCGCTAATGGTTCCAGGTCGGCAGGGGAGGAGGCCGGGCTTATCTCGGAGCGGGGAACAGGATCCATCCACCAGGAGAGGGAGCTTGACCGCCCGAGTTAATCGAGCGACAGCAGCCAGAGCGGCCCCCCCCCCCCCCCCCCTCCTCCTCCCCCTCCTCACAGGTTCACTCTTCCATGTTTCGGGACCTATGACCAGGTCACATGGGAGGCTACCTTGGACTTGTACAGCTTCGCTAATAGTCAATTAAACAGATGTAATGGGTATTTCTACGGCTAATGTTCTGCGAGGAATCGGTTTCCAAAGCCTTTGTTTTAATTGATACTGTTTGTTACTTTAATGGCTGCAATTAGAAGGAGAGGGATGTGCGTGCCCAGTGCAGAGAGGGATACATTCCAATAGATGAGCCTGGATGCTTAGTGTGCAGTGTGTGTGTGTGTGCAATGTGAGTGTGAGTGTGCGTGAGTGTGAGTGTGTGTGTGTGCAGTGTGAGTGTGAGTGTGAGTGTGTGTGAGTGTGAGTGTGTGTGTGTGCAGTGTGAGTGTGAGTGTGAGTGTGTGTGTGTGTGTGTGTGTGTGCAGTGTGAGTGTGAGTGTGTGTGCAGTGTGAGTGTGTGTGAGTGTGAGTGTGTGTGTGTGCAGTGTGAGTGAGTGTGAGTGTGTGTGTGTGTGTGTGCAGTGTGAGTGTGTGTGTGTGTGTGTGTGTGTGTGTGTTTGCGCGCACAGGACTGCCTCTGTAAAACAGGTTTAATCTGGGCCGGGGTGTTTATCGGTGGGGAGAGCGTCGACTCACTTGATCCCACATTAAAGTCGCAGGAAGTTTGAATAGGGACTTCTCGGCAGCACGTCTTGGCCTTCATCAATATTCCCGGAGCAATCACCTGCACGGAAGGGATTGTAGCTCGGCGGGGCGCTCCTTGCAGGGGAGAGAGAGAGAGAGAGAGAGAGAGAGAGAGAGACAGAGAGAGAGAGAGAGAGAGAGAGAGAGAGAGAGAGAGAGAGGGAGGGAGGGGGGCGGCTGTTAAGAGAGGAACGAGAGAAAAAAGAATTCCACCCAGCGGTGCGTGTCAGAGCAGAGAAAAACAAGTCGAACGTGCCAACGGAGAGAGAGAAATGGAGAGACAAAAGCAGACGCCAGGCCAAAGAAAGAAAGAGACCAACACGGTGACCCGTGGGATTTCAAAGAGACAGAGAGAGAGAGAGAGAGAGAGAGAGAGAGAGAGAGAGAGAGAGAGAGAGAGAGAGAGAGAGAGAGAGAGAGAGAGAGAGAGAGAGAGCAACGTCAGCAGAGAGCACGGGGGACAACTACTAAGCCTCGTTTTGTGTTGTCGGTCTTTCCCGCCAAGCAGAAGATCACCTTGGCACACGCCAAACACATGGGTTGTTGCCCTTGCCTTGTTGTTTGCCTCTCTGTCCATCTCTGTCTTAACTGTTGTACTCTAGTGTGTTGCCCTCCGTCTGAGCATTATTGACGTATTCTTTTTCTGGAACGCGTCTTTGGGTCTTACAAAAGCGCAATATAAATAAAAGGAATTATCATTATTATTATGGCTTGCGCGTTACCATGGCGACTACTCTAGCTGCTACGGTTGGAGAGCGTCCGAGGCCTGGATATGATCTCGCCGCTCCGGGAGCTGGAGGAAAAGCGGATTCGCAGAAGCGCTTTGTAAAGGTCTGGGTAGAGTAGGGGACGAAAACGCTGTCCACTCACGCATGATATCACACAGTGCCCAGTGTCACAAATGCTCTAAAGGACAGCCAGCTCCATAAAGCTGTAGCCTGTATGGTCATGGTGTGTGTGTGTGTGTGTGTGTGTGGATGTGTGTGTGAGTGTGAGTGTGAGTGTGAGTGTGAGTGTGAGTGTGAGTGTGAGAGTGCACTTGCATGCGCCATTTTCCTGCCTGGATGTCCAGGGTCGTTTGGAGGCCTTTGTTTCCCCCCGTGTGTATGGTCCTTAAGCCTGTGTTATAAAACCACAGGCACTCTGGAGGTTGCGGTTTGAGTGGACATCCCACTGCTCTGCCCCCCCCATGTCCTTCTCTGTAAGCAGAGCAGGAGGACGCATGACAAATGGCATTCTGACTCATCACTTCAGAGGTCACACGCTCCAGGATGAGCAGGTATTAACCTTCCGCGGCTTTGTTGTTTGTTGTCTTTTAGCTTGCTGCTTTACTGGGGTCTTGCGTGACTGTTGCGGCCTCCAAAACGAAAAGGCAAATATTCTCCAATTTCCTGCGCAGAGAATTTGCCCAACAGTGGGTGTTTTTGGCATGAGAGCAGACCGATTTAGCCCCCTTTGTGTTTGTGTTGTTTTCGATTGTGCGTGAATTAGCATCGGTGGATTGCTAGTTTAGTTACTGATGAGCCATAATGGATTTGGCCGATTCTGGAGATAGACCTTGCCTTGCAAGATGTCTGTTTCAGAGTAGGTAATGCCTCGGCCTTAATAGTGGGAGAGATTCGGCACCAGGGTCAAATGAGATTTTGTGTCTCGGAGGAGTTCATCAAATTTAATTATAATACATATAATTACCAAAAGCAATTTTCGGCGAGGCAAGAATTATCATTTCGGCGAGATGAAGGTACCTGCAGGGCTACGATGTAATTTAGAGACAGTTTAGAGTGACAGGAGAAAGGGGGCTAGGAAGAGAGAGAGAGAGAGAGAGAGAAACAAAGAGAGAACGTGAGACAGAGAGTGTGAGACAGAGAAAGAGAGAGAGAGCGTGAGAGAGAAATGGAAGGAGAGAGAGAGAGAGAGAGAGAGAGAGAGAGAGAAAGAGCGCGAGAGCGTGAGACAGAGATGGAAGGAGAGAGAGAGCGAGAGAGAGAGAGAGAGAGAGAGAGAGAGAGAGAGAGAGAGGGGAAACAAAGACGTGTGTAACGCCACGTGATTGCTCCATCTTCCACTGGGAAAACAACTGCAGTTCATCCATTAGGGTCTCATTTTTTTCAACTCTTGATTGTAAAAGATTCGAAAACAGCAGAAAACGGCAGGAGGATTTGTATTTTTTCCCCCCTGAATTTCCACTGAAGTGCAGTGGCATTGACAAATACAACCTTCATTTCGGTATCAGTGGCACAACTGTTGCCTAATGGCACTCCAGACGGATTGCATTGGGTCAAGGAACAACTAAAAGACACGAGCAGACCTGCTGTTCCATGATTATACCTTTTCAGGCGTACTTTCCAATAGTACACCCGGTCACACATTCAGTCAAAACACTTAAAGGGAAAACGAGACAAAACTGGGGACGTTGCCGTGGTAGCGAAGTCTCCGCCAGGCCGAACAAACAGGGTTAACATAGAGGATAAGAATCCTGTGACCAGCCTTTAATTGGCTGCTTCCTCTGAAAGTGGAAGGATCTAGGTGGGATATCCCCCCGCCCCCCCCCCCCCCCCCCCCCCCCCCCCCCCCCCCCCCCCCTCACCCCCCCCCCCCCCCCCCCCCGTTTCTCAACCACCTCCGCCCGGGACCCCCTGCCGGGCCTAATCCCACCCAGAGCCCTGCTCAGCCCCGCCCGCCTTCGACCGCTGCGGAAATCAATGAAATATTCCTTTTCCCACAGTAATGGAGGGCCTAATAAAATGGGCTGGGATCCGTCACTGCCTCGGTCGGACTGATTAAGAGTTCACACAAAATGGCTCCTTCCTTTCCGCTGAGGGCAAGGTGGAAGAGGAAGAAGAGGAGTCGGACCGAGAGCGGAGGAGGAAGGTCACCTCCTTCCCACCAGCAGCAGCTCCCGTCCTCTTCCTCCCCTAAGAAGGCCCCGGCTTTTCGGGAATGTCTAGCCTCCGCAAGCCCGATGCCGCCTACCCCCCCCAACTCCGCGCCCCGAACGCCTGGCCTCCCGTGGTCTCCGGCTCTTAGTGACGTGTAGCGGGGGCTCGGTGTCGTGCGGCGCCCGGCCCCCGCTACAGACGTCTCTCCCTCTCGCAGAAGCACTGGGGGGGCTCTCAGAACACGACCGGGTGCGGGGAGACAGCCGTGTCAGACGTCTCTGGCCCCCCGTCGCTCCTCGGCGGGGCTTTCAAGCCGCAGCGCCCCGCCCCCCCCCCCCCCCCCCCCCCCCCCCCCCCCGCCCCCCGCGTGGAGACAACGCTCTGGGAAAAGACAACCAGCCGTTCCGCCCCCCTTTCTCACCTCCGCCGTCACACCAGCGCTGCTGCGAAACAAGACACAGTAACGTCGCAAGGGGGCCGCCAGGGCAGACGTCCGCCGAGGAGCACGCCGTGCGTTTCGCCCCCCGCAGCGGCCCCTATCTCGCCGTCCCTCCTGATCTAGAAGGGGCCTGCCTGGGGAAGCGAGCCGAGGCAGGGGCGCCGCACAGTGGACGCCACGGGAGTGTTCGCCCCGCCGGTAGGAGAGGGGTGTGGGCCAGCTGGGATTCAAGAGGCTGGATGGTGGACAGCCTAAGTGCCCCCAGGGGAGATTTTTGTTAGAGACAGTGAAAAGAGAGAGAGAGAGAGAGAGAGAGAGAGAGAGAGAGAGAGAGGGAGAGAGGGAGAGAGGGAGAGAGAGAGAGAGAGAGAGAGAGGGAGAGAGCGAGACACCGAGAGAGAAAGAGAGAGGGAGAGAGAGAGAGAGAGAGAGAGAGAGAGAGAAGCAACCGCTTCAGTTCCCACTAACAGGGCCAAAACAGAGACACAGGGATATCCAGGCCTTTCTGTGACCTCCGATCTGGAGTGCAGTGTCCTCCCTCCTCGTCAATCGGTCCAGCTTTCTCTTCGGCCCGCCCTCTGAGCGCCCGCATGTTTCCGATTGGTCATTGGTAACAGGGGAGAAGATAAAAAGCCAATCAAATTGGCGGGTGTTAATCTGGAGCTGCCGTTCTCCTCCCTCTGCTCAGAGCTCTGAGCGGTTAGAATAGCTGCCTTCCCAGCATGCCATTCTGCGAGGCGTCGCAATTAACCAGACAGCTCGTGACAATTTGATGCGCCTTCAAATGAGTTCCATCTCTCTCCCTGTCCATTATTATGGATTTTTTTTCCCTTCTCAAGCACGACCACCACTCCACCCCCCAACACCCCCCCTCCAGACCGATAGGGTGCTGTCTCCACACCAGCGGGTGCAGCACTAGCTTTGTTCGAAACGAGACAGCTCGCCCCTGTCACGTCTCAAATGCCTCTCAGCTAGCCGAACTCCAAAAGCCTGAGACAGATCCACCGCCCCCAACCGCCCCCCCCCCCCCCTGCCACTCAGGGAGGGGGGTCATACTAAGTGATGAAAGGGAGAATGCCATGTGAGTCCCTCCAGAAATGTACCACACACACACCGTGGGTCTGCCCTGCTCTGTCACGTTCCCTCCACTTCCCATCCCTGCCGTCTTTAATCCAGACCCTGCCCGGGCCCCAGAGGCTGGGACAGGCCTGCTGTCTGCATTCAGCAGAGCCTCCAGGTCCCCAGGCTGACCTCAGCCCTCACTGAGCCTCCAGGCCCCCAGGCTGACCTCAGCCCTCACTGAGCCTCCAGGCCCCCAGGCTGACCTCAGGCCTCACTGAGCCCCCAGGCTGATCTCAACTCTCACTGAGCCTCCTTGCCCCCAGGCTGATCTCAGCCCTCACTGAACCTCCAGGCTGATAGCCTCCACTGAGCCTCCAGGCTGACCTCAGCCCTCACTGAGCCTCCAGGCTGATAGCCTCCACTGAGCCACCAGGCTGACCTCAGCCCTCATTGAGCCTCCAGGCTGACCTCAGCCCTCACTGAGCCTCCAGCCCTCACTGCCATGCTGCCTCCCCCGATGCAGAGTATCCTTCCCCCGCGTTCTGCCTTTCTTCCATTTTCTTTCTCTCTTTATTTTCTAGGTTACATTCCCTATGGTTCAGGGGGCGTTCGAGTGCAGGAGAGCCAGTTTGCCGAGCAGCAAAGTATAAAAACAAGATCGACTTTAACAAGTCAAAGGTGGTTTTCGTAAATTGATCGGGCAAACCTCAAGCCCCCCCCCCCCCCCCCCCCCCTTAAGCTGAGGAAAAACGACTGTTTTCAGAGCACAAACCATTTGGAAGACAGAGCTGAAATGACTGTGTATGTTCTCAGCAAATATCCTAGCTAATATCCATATTTCTACAGCGCATGGAACGGTGGGGATGAATTACAGTCCTTCGATTGAGTGAGACGTTAAACAACGGCTGGGCCTAAGTCGTTGGATTTCCCATGGGCTTTCTCAGCGGGCAGCGGTGGTGGGAGGGATTAAGATGCTGCATGCAGCTGTGCCTGTGTGCCCATGGCGACCGCCCGACCTTTGGACCCCGAGTCATTACCACCACCTGTCAGTCAGTTGGGGCCCGGGCCCCTGGCGATGGTCTCCGACAGCTGAGGGGAGGGGTGTAGAACCCCCGGCCCCCAGGTTCGAGAGCCACCCCATACACAGTGACATGCCAAGGGGAAGGTGGTAGACGCCCCAGTCGGACGTGGCGTCCATCTTGGACAACGTTTCCGCAGGAATCAAAATGTCCGTTGATTCTTTCTGTTAACCCCCCCCCCTAAAATAAACCTGCTCCACAATCCTGCCTTTCCACTGGACCAGCTCTGAGTCCACAAGGCCAGGGTAGTGAATCCATCTTTGACCCCAGGTCAGAGGCAGATTGGATGTCGCCGTGGCCCTGTAAGCCAGCGTGACATGGGGGCTTACTATCAGATGGTAAACGGACACCGAAGAGTAGCTTATGCAGCCTGATGTCCGTTCCCCCTTTAACAGAAAAACGGGGGGGGGGGGGGGGGGGGGGGGGTCGGGTGCAAAGGGGGCTTCGAGGCGCCTAACCTCCGCAGAACCAGACTCACAGCCAGAATGTCCCACAGAATAATAAGAATAAGAATAATTCTTTCTTTTCAGACACCCAAAGCGCTTAAAGCACCCTTAGCGCAGAAGCCTGGCAGCTCAATGCTTGCCCACGCTATGCCAAGAAACTGTAACGTTCCTGGTTGTTGCCGTGTTGTTTCATGTCTATGTTTGTCTGTCAAAGCCGTTTTGTCCCTCCCGTACCGTAAACCTCCCCACGCTTTAGCTCTTCACATCTCTGTATTCCCTTCTTCCTTCAGCGTTACCTATACTATACCTATACTCCGGAAAGGAGGTCCTTGAATCATCCACACACGGCGGCGATGCTAACGCCAGAGAATCTCATTTTTTGCCTGTGGTGTACGGAGGCTTTCCTATTGAACGGTCCTATGTTGGGCCTGTTGTGGTTCCCACTGCTATGGCTACTGGTATGGCTACTGCTATGGCTACTGGTATGGCTACTGCTATGGCTACTGCTATGGCTACTGCTATGGCTACTGCTATGGCTACTGGTATGGCTACTGGTATGGCTACTGCTATGGCTACTGGTATGGCTACTGCTATGGCTACTGGTATGGCTACTGCTATGGCTACTGCTATGGCTACTGGTATGGCTACTGCTATGGCTACTGGTATGGCTACTGCTATGGCTACTGCTATGGCTACTGCTATGGCTACTGGTATGGCTAGTGCTATGGCTACTGCTATGGCTACTGGTATGGCTACTGGTATGGCTACTGCTATGGCTACTGGTATGGCTACTGGTATGGCTACTGGTATGGCTACTGCTATGGCTACTGGTATGGCTACTGGTATGGCTACTGGTATGGCTACTGCTATGGCTACTGGTATGGCTACTGCGGACGCTGTTGCCACCGCTGCCGTTATGGCTGCCGATAGTTTTTCATCTCGTCTGGCGGCGGACATCAAACGCCCCGTCCATCACTGCCCCTGACTGGGTACCGCGGGAGATGAGACACCGCCTGGGTCCTCAGCCCGTGTGTGTGTGTGTGAGAGAGAGAGAGAGAGAGAGTTTGAGTCTCCATGCGTGTGCTTTACGGGACGGTCCTAATTGTACGGGTCCTGCCTGCGGGTGCCTCTGGGAGGCTCTGCGTGTCGACAGCAGGCCTGTCACACACACTGTCACACACACCGTCACACACACTGTGGGCACGGGCGTCATGGCGGCGGAGGAACACAAGGCTATCTCAGAGCCCAGACCGCTCCTCACTGGGGCACACCAAACACTTCACATCACACACCAGACGGGGACATGGGGGTGTGGTGGTGGTGGTGTGTGTGTGTGTGTGCGAATGTGTTTGTGTACTTCTTTATCTGAGTATGTGTGCGTGTGTGCGTGCGTGCGTCTGTGTGTGTGTGTGCGTGTAAGTGTGTGATGAGAGGGAGAGACATAAAGATTGAGACAGGAAGAGAGAGAAAGACACACACACACACACACACACACATACTGTACATGCAAACACGCATTCTCTCTAGCTTGGTTCATGTTTTCAAGGGACGTCTTTGTTCTTACTCTGTCCTTAACCAGCTCATTTGTAGAACCATAGACCTCAAGCACTTTGCCACGAATATCCCACAATACCTGGCAGGGTCTATGAACACCCAACAGATGTTCCCTCAGTGCACCGTCTCCTTTACTAGCAACGGGCCCCGTCTGTGGCCCCCACCCCGGGTGCCATCTTGCTATTAGGCCTGCATCACAGGCTAAGCAGGCGCAAAGTAAGTGATGTAGTTTAAGCCTTCTTGGAGGAAAGTTTGAAGCCCTGCCCATAATTTGTATTTTATGTTCTCAAAATCTATTTTATTTGGCAGCATGTCATTGCTTTAATTTTGTTTGATGGGATCGCTCCATGTTCTAAACCTTGTTAAGTAGAGATTTGGAGGATTAGGCTCTCCATTTCAGATGAGCTGAGGTAATTTTCCTGGTAGAAGCCGCAATTGTCTTTTAAATCGATATAACAAAATGTGGCTGTGGCTTTGTAAAAATAAATCTGATTCTACCACTATATTCAATAAATATTGAACATAAAGTAACGTGTTTTTTTTTACTTTTTCTTTTACCTAAATGGATATCTCTATATTTGGAACCAATCTTCGATCAACAACAATCCCTCAGTAGTCCTAACATGAATTGATGGTCTGTTAATGTTGCCTATTTATTTCTACTCATGGACTTTTTCTAAAATCAAGGGAATCCAGCCACAGCCTACGCTGTACATCCAGTGTGTACACTTTGCATATTTGGACAAACATCTTCGCCTTCATAAATCCGATTACCGGTGTTGAGCAGACCCTTGTCAAAACAATGTGCTTCCGCATATTGACAAGGAATTAGCCGCCACCCAGGAGAAGTGTCAGACCGGCGGCAGGTCCAACATCACTGCGTGGATGCTCTTGCCAGAATCAAGCAGCACAGCTTACGTCAAACCACGCTGTGTGCTCCAACTCCATTAACTTTGCGTCTGGGTGTACACATCATCTAAGGACAGAACCGAAGCGCGCCTCCCGAGAAGGGAAATTGCTTCGGTTCCGCGACCGAGATCCAGGGCAGGAAGAGCATCATACCTGTTATCTAAACCCGATGGTTTAATTTGGTAAACGCGAGTCTTTGGCGTGTCTCCAACAACAGCCCCTACACCGTCGCTCCCTCTGATCCACCTGCCCGGGAAAAAAAAGAGGGGCTGGTTAATGAAACTGTCACCAAAGAGCAGATATATCAAATTACCTTGTCACACGTGGACCGCTTTAATGAAGGGTTTTATCCCTAAAGCGCCGGTCCTAAAATAAAAGGATAGAGTTGTCAATTACCCCAAATCCTCTGTGCAGGGAAAATATTAATGTTATCATTTAGCCGGTGATATGGGCCGTTTGATGGAAGAAAGAATGAACGGATATGAAGTTGGTAATTTGAAACGAGGAGTTATTGGGAAACTTGGCCGGGCTACAGACAGCCGGTACATCCTGTTTCGGCAGACAGGCTTACCTGGAACCAATCAGGGATATTGTGGGTAATGACTTTGATGGGACTAACTCTCTTTCCCAGAAGCGCTGCATAAGCTACTGGGAAACCCAGGCGAGGTGAATGGAATGGAAGAGAGAGGGATAGAGAGCCGGGAGAAAAAAGGAGACGCTATCAAAGGTAAACTGTGAATAGAGGGGAGAAATGGAACCAGGGGCAATCTTAAAAGAGACTGCATGGGCGAAGGGGAGACAGAGAGAGAGAGAAGGAAAGAGAGACAGAGAGAGAGAGAGAGAGAGAGAGAGAGAGAGAGAGAGAGAGAGAGAGAGCGCCAGGAGGTGAGCAGTGCCAAATGAGACCTGCTGGATGTGCACCCCTGGATGTGCTAGATAAGAGGGCGTCTGCCGCACCCCCTCCCTTGGCTGATAGGACAGCACAAGATGGATGAGGTCGGCAAATATGCTCACGCTCATCCCCATCCCCATCATGTATAACGGCTGCTGGAATGAAAACCCTGGTGTGTGTGTGTGTGTGTGTGTTTGTGTGGTGCGTTTGTGCTGGCAAGCGCATGCATGTGTGTGCTATTGCTACTGAAAATATGTACATATACTGTACACCTGCATACATAGGGAACCCAGATAATAGCAGCCATGTTTGTTTGTTATGCTATTTGCGTGCTATGGTCCACTTTCGTGATATTCAGTATTTCAAATACAGAAAATTCTGGAAGGTTCAAAAACCTGGGAGATGTGTGCAATGTGATGGTATTTCTATTTAATGTGGTTTAGTCAGCGCAAAGTTCATACTTTTGTGTTTGCCTAACTGTGTTTTTACAACAATGAGCCACCACATACAACACTTACACAGGAACATTACCATTCCACAAGTCAAAATATTGGCCATCATTTGCGAGTTCTTTCTTTGCGAGCAATTTTGTTCCATTCTTCCGTCTTGGTTTAAAACCGTCTCTTTACTTTTCTGCACACTTTCCCCAACAACAAGTTGTTTTTGTATGTTTCTTACTTTAGAAAGGGAAAAAAGATCCTGCCATCAAAGTTAGCCTATGCTGTTTCTTCAGTTCTATGTATAGATCACAGGCAACTTCAGAGACCGCTTGTAGACTCCATCTAAGCAGCGCAGGTACTCAGAGGGGGGTCGAGACTCACGCCCGCAGAGTTTGGTGGAGGCATGTTGGGGAATAAGAATGTGTTTATCTACGAGTCAGTAACCCCCTGCACTGCAGACGGCGGGCTTGGTTTCAGGTCTGAATGACACCTCCCCAAACAAATGTTTATGTTGCCCTGCGTGCGCGCGTGCGTGTGTGTGTGTCACATTGTTGGTAGTCTGTGTCTTTCACAGGGACTGCAGAGACGTTGTGTATCAGTTATGGCATCCAAAGAAATCTTGCATTATGCAATGTTCCTGGTCCTGGTGTTTCTGACTATTTGTTTTCATTGAAAATGGGGTTATGACCTCCTCCTCTTTTGCCTAATATTGACTCATATAATGATCCGTGCATTTCCAGGCTCACATCTGCTGCTTCTGTTCCCCCGGTTTGACCTGCACACAGTGGAGACACCCCGACCTGCCCCTTGTGGTAGCAGGGGGTGCCGCAGATCTGCCACGGAGATGATGTCGTTTGTTTGTGTTATGCATAATCCATCACCTCCGCCGCTTGCCGGGGTTTGACCTCCAGCCGCTCTAAAGGGAGGGAGACTCATCATCAAAAAGATGGCGGTGCATCAGCCTGGAGGCAGGGTGGAGCGGAGGGCTGGCCAGCCAGGTGCCTGTTTTCCACGGCGCTCTCACCAGGACCCCCTTCTCTCAGCTCCACACCGTCAGCCCTTTGATGTTTCCACTTCAAGGTATTAGCGCGGGGAGGGGGGAGGGGAAAAAAAAAACGCAAAACTATTCTTCCTGGCTTTATTCCCAGACTATTTAAATCTTATTTTGCATGCAAAAAAATGCGTAAAGGAAGGCAACAGATGTTCCTTTGTCTCTTTCGATGACGTGCTTGCATTTTCATGCAAATATGGCCTGCTTTAAAAAAAACTTCCCGACGAGAGGATTTGCCCTTGTTCTCTCTCGCCGAGATGCAGCGCCGTCTGACGTAGCCTGGTTCGCACTTCCACGCGCTCAACGAGGGAAGACGAGGCGCGAGGCTTTTCACCTTTGACCCTCTCCCTCGTCGTCCCTCCTGGCACTCCGCGGGCTCAGAAGACCGACTCGGATGCCGTGAGCGTTTCGACGTTTTCAAACGGCGCCGCTTGGAAGTGAGCGTGTGTTCTCAGCTGGTCCCGGTGTTTTCTGACTAGGCAGCTGTTCCGACTGATAAGGTAACCGCGGATCACACAGAGATGAGAGATGGTTTTAAAAAAAAAAAAGAACAAGAGCCAGGCTGGGAGGGTGGTTTCGAAAGCCACTTCAGATTTCTAACTTTAATTGGTTTTAACTCCGCCGAGTGCAGGTTCTAGATGTTTATTTTCGTGCAGTTGTCAAGTGACACTGATGGCAAGTTAACAGGCCTGCCAGGGAATGCAAATTGTGCCGGCATTCTCATTTCGCTGCCAGGTGGAATTCTCAATGTGTCGTTCCAAAAAAAAATAAAAACTACGAGCTGGGCTCCACCGCAGAGCCTAAATAATGTATAATTGAAATTTCAGTGAAAAGGCTTTAACTGTCAGCCTTTGTCGTTAGGGTCTGACTTCAAAGGGTTCACAGTCCATCACTTCGACAGGCGCCAAAATACTTGTTTTTAATACCTCTGGCACCTTAACAAATCAAACATGCTATTTCAGTTGCTGACAATGGGAGTACATTTGCTAATGTACTTTCGAAAACAGGAACTGGCTATGGAACTGTAGTTCATTCTCACTGGGTTGTTGATGGAGGATTGGATCCTTCAGTGATTCTGATCACCCCAAAGGAAAACGAATACCACTGTTGCACCAAAATGCTAAGCTAGCACCTTGCTATGGTCACTTCTTATTTCACCCACCACACAGAAGATATCCTGAAGGCGAAACAATTACACTCTCTGGTTTGTAGTGACAAGACTCCCGTAAATGCCGTTGTGGAAACAGCCATCAAAAGACCAAAACGGCCACGAATTGGTAACCAACTACCAGGCCGACTGCCTCATGGCCGCGCCCCCCCCCCCCCCCCCCCCCCCCCCCCCCCCCCCCCCCTTCTCATTGCACGGGGAAAGGGCATCGGCGCCTCGCCTGAACGCTATGGTACAGCCCCCCCGCCTGGCGTCCCCCGGTTATAAACAGGCTCCTTTTGGATGACAGCGCGGTGCATTAAAACCTCCTTGGCTGTCATGTAAATCTCTCCTTACAAGGGGCCACGTCGAGGATTGCCGGCGAGCGCCTGAGGACCCCCGCGTAACTCTTACGGAGAGTGCGGAGGGTTACCAGGCGGACGGGGGCGTCTTGACAGCTCCGAGTGTCCTCTTTATTTACAGATCTACAGTGGGGGGGGGGGGGGGGCGGAAGGGCTGCTGGCTGATAATGGATACACACAGACACATGGGAGTGCATCAAAGTCTTCAGGTATATCTCGGATACCTGTTGTTAATCCCGGGCGCTGAGCCGGCACATCCCCCCCCCCCCCCCATCATCGATTCTCCCGGAGGCCCTCCTCCTTTAAGCTGGCAGCTCAGCTGTCCTCTTAGATGTTCCTGCACATAGAATCTCTATAATCTCTTTATTGTCATGGCTTGGAACTAGTATATAATATGTGTGTGTGTGTGTGTGTGTGTGTTCATGTGCTTCTTAACCGAGTATGTGTGTGTGTGTGTGTGCCTGTGTGTCATTGTGTATGCGTGTGCATGTGCGTGCGTGTGTGTGCGTGTGTGCACCTATGTGTTTGTGTGCGTCTTTACCTGAGTATGTGCACGTACGTGTGTGTTCTCGTGTTTCTTTATCCGAGTTTGGGTGTGTTTGGCTGTGCGTGTGTGTGTGTGTGTGTGTGTGATTGTGTGTGCGCGCGGTAGCGACAGACCGCCTGCTCCCCCAGGAGACAGTGACGAATGTCTTTACAGAGCGTACCCGCGACGCTCCTTGGCATTTGGGGGTGTGCCACGTCGCTGTGTGCCCGCTGAACTCCAGTGCTGCAGACAAGCGCGCCCACCGGCTCCCAGACTCCGGCCACACGGAGATAGAGGGGCCAACGGCGGGTCAAATATTCAACCACACATAAAGGTGGGTGGCAGAGGGCACAGGGCGCCTCGAATCGGCGGCAGGGCGTTGCCATGGCGCAGGCGAAGGGAAAGAACATGCTCGGTGGCGCAAATGGAGGACGGCTCCTCTTTTTTATGCTGAAGGCAGGGTAAGGTTTTTTTTTTTGTATTCTGTGGGAGAAAAAAAAAACACCTTTTGTCATGGACATAACTGAGGAGGAGGAGAGAGTGGTAAAGTGATGTGTGACAGAGAGAGAGAGAGAGAGAGAGAGAGAGAGAGAGAGAGAGAGAGAGAGGGAAATGGAGGGAGAGAGATGGAGGCAGATAGAGAGTGTCATTGAGGGAGATGGGGGGCACTGTGGAGGGACGGGAGGGGCTAATTTTAAAGGCAAAAAAGAAGAGAGAAAAGATAGGATAGGACAGAATGTTAGAGAGAGCAGGGCGCGGGTTTGTGTGTGTGTGTGTGTGTGTGTGTGTGGGTGGCGGGGGGGTTGGGGGCGGTTGCTAAGGAGCGAAGCGTAAACTGCCTCGTTGCCGAGAGCACAAAGGACCGTGTCAGCAGTGCATCCCCGGAGAGGCACCTGACCGCTATCCAGGCTGAGTGACAGCGCCGGCCGGCCAATAGGCAGCCTGCCAGGTCACTCCCACTGTCAGTGGCCAGCCAGCCGCCGTTGCCATGGGGGACCAAAGCCCGGCTAATTGTGTCCCGTGTAGGTGGCCACGGTAACGAGGAACCGCGGAGACCAACGTACAGGGCGAGCAAGCTGTGTGCGACGTTCCCAAAGAAGGGTGGTGGACAAATACACAGGTGTGTGTGCTCTAAGAGGGATACGGTGAATCGCATGTTGCCATTAAGGCTTCGTGTGTGTGTGTGTGTGTGTGTGTGTGTGTGTGTTTCTGTGCGTGCGTGTGCCAGAGAAGCGTGGAGCCCCCGCATTTGTACTTGCCTGTTTTAAACTAAACATCATTGTCCGTGTCACCATGGGGGACTGGGCACCGCCATTACAGCTTCATTTGGCCATGACTAATTGTGCTGGAGCATCTCTCCCACCATTCACTGGCTCTGAATAGACTGGAGAGAGAGAGAGAGGAGGGTGAGGTGGGAGGTGGGGGGGTAGTACGGTGACAGAGAGAGAGAGAGTGAGAGAAAGAGTGAAGGATGAAAAAGATGGGAGTGCAGCTGGGAGGGATCTAAAAAGGAAAAAAAAAGAAAAAGGGGGGGGGGGCGACATACAGAGAGCAGAAGGATGAAATAATTGATAAGAATGGGAGGATAGCAAGATGTCAAGGCCCAGCAAAGGGGAGGCAAAATGCCTTTGACATCCTAATGAAACCACTTTCTTAGTTCGACAAAAGAATTCAAGGTGGGAGTGGGCAACCAGAACAAAAGGAACAGCAGGCGGAGCGATACAGGAAACCGAAAGAGCGAGGGAGGTCGAGACGGAGAGACGGAGAGAGGGGGAGAGAGAGAGAGAGAGAGAGAGAGAGATGCCGTGGATCAAAGCAGGCAAATAACAGGGTGGCACGCTCACACGGATGCTAATATTGTCACACATGTGAAGGACACCCGGGCACCTTCCGTCTCGTTTCGGCTTTAATGAGAGGCAGATGCGTGTGAGTGGCGGTAACTTCTGATAGCCCCGCCGGTAAGGGCACGCAGACACAAAGAACACACAGACACACCCACACACACATGCACAGACAGAACACACACACACACACACACACACACACAAAGAGAATAGGAGAGGAGGAGGAGGAGAGGGCTTCTTTGCACAGAGAGAGAGAGAGAGAAGGAGAGAGAGAGACAGAGACATATTGAAAGAGAGAGTGGGCGTGCTGGAGTCATAGACACACATCACAGGGGAGACTCAAACACTCGTCGACACGTACCCTAATTTCTCGGCTGCCCCCCCCCCCCCCCCCCCCCCCCCCCCCCCCCCCCCCCCCCCCCCCCCCCCCCCCCCCCCCCCCCCCCCCGCCCGCCCCCCCTTCCGTTGCCTCCTGATTCTCAAGAGTCCCGTGAGCGCCTGCCATGTCTCTCTACCACCGTGCTATCAGGGGCAGAGATACGTTTGGTTTGAATTGATTAGCGAGGGCGCTCTGGAGCGTGTTTCTTCTTCGTTTTTTTGGGTTTTTTAAGACTTAGGACGGAGAAACAAACGTGTTTCCACGGCCGGGCAGAGAACAAACGCTGCCGTATTCGGACGCAGCTCCCTCTCAAGCGGGCCACGAACGTTACGTGCCGCTCAGCGTTTCTCCGTCCACTGGCCAGCTATGGAGGGGATGAGGGAGCCATGGTTTGAAGGCAGGTTGTGTGCGTGCCGGGCACACGGCGGCGCGTCTGCACGCTGGCTGGAAACAGAGGGATTATCGCCTCCGAGAGATTATTTTTTCTCCAAACACTGCAACAAGAAAACCAGTTCAGCCTCGATCGGAGCCGTGTTGCGAGCCGGGGAGACAGGCACTGCGGTCAACGCGTATAATTGCATATGACGTTTAAACCATTCTTGCTGTTACGGGTGCCGACATCTTGGTAAATTAGGTGTGTCGCTCTGCTCGAACACAATCTGGATTGATCTAGATCTAGAGTTCTAATCTATTTTGTCAGTCAGAGCCAGTGTACATGTTGGGGGAATATATTTCATGTCATACAGTTAGCATTCCCGTAACTAGCTAGCAAACCAGACCGAGAGGCATACTCATAAATATTTGCATGGAAAACTACACTCGCTGAAGTGGAATATGCTTAAAAAGACGATCCTCAAAAAAGGGAGCCTTTTAAAATCTTACTACATAGTTTATCATAAGCATGTAGTAAGCTTAGCAAGCTTTCATGAATTCTTCATCAACTAGGAGCTGTAACCCGGTCTCAGTTGTAATTTGGCACATCAATAATTCGGGCCCCTCACTGGCTGCTTTTCTGACTTCATGGAAATGATGGGCATCGATAAATCCTACCCCGTTAATACTGCAGTGAGCTCTGCCGGCCCGTGGTGAGCTTAACGAGCTGATGGCCTTTGGTAAGGTCAATATTTCATCCGACGCGTACCTGCGTTCATTTAGCTGGGAGCGCTAAGCTTTTCACCTGCGGCAAGCGGACAGACCGACAGATGACATTCACGGCTAAGCTGCCACTGGAGAGACGCTTTTCTGTGGTGCAAAATACAACTCTACGCAGGGCGTTGTCAGCGGGCGAGTCGCTCAGTCATCGCTGTGGACGCTGCGCCACTTCCACGCTCTGCACTCGTACGCCTCTGTCGGTGGGATCCCTCGAAGCATTCGTGAAGCAGAAACATGTCTGAGATAACGCAATGTTGCTCCGACTTAAACAGGCCGCTTTATTACCTCTTGAGAATTAGCGACGCCGGCGCGTGTCCACTTAACTCCCCCGAAATAGGCCGAGATCAACGTGGCTTCTTCCTCTCGTTTCAGTTGGCATTAGAACACTTTGATATGCCTTCGGCATTCTAATCGAGCCTCTCCTGTTAATTATCCAGCCTGCCGTGTGGGTGCAGGGGCTGGTAACGGAGTGTCTGGGGCACTCTTTAATGGCGCCGGTCCACCTACACACCGCTAATGGTCTCTACGGAGCCTGGTCATGAGTATGCGTTCTCACCTCGACTCGGCTGTTTTTTTTTCTTCTTTTATTTTTTTTTTTTTCAAAAGCCAGACCCATCGAATGAAAAAGGAACAACAAATCATATCTCGCTGTAATTGGCTGTCTGGTGAGGTAATATGCAAATGAAGGCTTTTTTTTTTTTCTTTTCTTTTTTCTTCGCCACAGCTTTGTAGTCCGTGGAGAATGTTCTGGAGGATCGAGGCAGGTTTGATTAGAAAGGCCTTATTAGCATTGGGTGGCTGGATAGAGAGCGGGTCTCTACGATGGTTTGCCTGATTCCCCGCGGTAACAATTTAGTGGTACAAAGGTGTTTTACAGGCAAAGGCTATGCCCTGCATGACAATAGTAGTTCTAACAACATAGGTCACGGTTACCCCCAAACGAGCTGCCATGGAAACCCTCGCTGCCGAATTGCTAGTTAATAACGGTTAAGCTACTCACTTTGTCTCCTGTCTACACGTCATCCATTCTGTGATTCGCTGGGTCAAAGGGTAATTGAAATGATTCAAACAGAAGTCTGTCAATATTGATATATCAGCATATCTCGAATGTAACTTTTCTGATGGTTTCCACGAATACACTCCCAATGAATGACTGATGGAAACCCATAAAAGTGTCAATGTCTAGACAACCAGTTGACAGCTGTCAGCTCAGAATCAGACAATCAATGAGAGACGTTCCAATGGCTAAATTGGAAACGCATTATGAAGGAAAGAAGACAATGCTGCAGTGTCAATCAAAATGTTACCCTAATCCCCTTATGTTGCCTTTCTCCAACAATACATTGAAATAGATACAACAGATCATGTTTTTTTGTAACGTTTTTTTACGCTATTTTTCTTATTCTTATTCTTTTTTTGTGTGAACCCCCCCACCCCCAAAAAATACTTTCATACCGCAATCATATTCTACATGTTTTCTTTGGACTCTGGATACTCAATAACATGAGTGGGTGGGAACCACTGAGCATTTTTTGACAACGAGCTTTTTGACGTTACCATCTATTCCACCCCCCGCTCGCTGTGACGTTTACAACGCGAACTCGACGAGTCTCGACGGTTTGGAGTGCGTCGCCATCGGATACCCCATTATATCTTATCGCGGGGAAACATACACGGCCCATCCGAGTGTGAAATGCCGCCGTTTTTATTTCCCCGACTGTAAGCAGAAGCTACGGCAAAAAAAAAGGGTGAGGAAGACCTCGGCGGACTGCTGACAAAGCGTCTCTCGGTCCCCCTCCCTCCCCCCCTCCCCCTCCCTCCCTCCCCCCTCCCCCTCCCTCCGCTCCCTTCACGTCGCATCCACAAAACCACAAGACCTTGACTGGTGGACGGGCCCTGGAAGGAGCTCAGGCTGCCCAGGGCGGGGCAGTGCTCCTCATCTACATATGCGTGGCTCTGCACTTCTGCTGCGTTGGCCCCCACTGAAGGGGGATCCGGCCCCGCCTAATTAGGCGGGCGGGGTCGGCGGGGTCAAGGCAGCCCCGGGAGAGTTCCATCCTCCAGGGAGGGACAAGGACGGAGCCCCCCCCACCGAGCCCCCACCCCACCCCCACGTGCCTGCTGCTGTTTTCGAACCCGGCAGGCAGGGGGGGGGGGGGGGGGGGGGGCGCGTGTTCGGGAGGCAGGCTGACAACAACAGAGGCACGGGGCCGACTACATTTCAGACGTGCGGGAGGGGCATGTGCGTTCGCCGTGGCGTCCATCGCTCAGCGTGCGAGGAGACAGTTCGGAAATGCGTGTTAGAAACCCCCCCCCCCCCCCCTCCCTCAACGTTTGCGAGCAAGATTAGCAAATTAGCAAATCGGTCGCCCGTTCAGACAGCGAATCTGTTCACTGGAAAACCCCTTCTTAGCGGCCGGATTGATGAGAGGCGTTGGGTGCGTTTGATTTCGGTGTGAGTCGGGTCCATTGTGTGTAGCCTGCGCTTACAGACGGATGTGCGCCCCCCCCCCCCCCCCCCCCCCCCCCCCCCCCAGGTCGTCAATTACCAGCCGCTGTCACAGTGATTCATAAGCGCTCCACAAGCAATACCCTCACACATGGCCAGCCTCTTCATCATGTTCAATTACTGCAGGGGGGGCATCTGTAGCAGGAGACACACACACACACACACACACACACACTCACGCAAACTGCATATTAGCTTTTACGATAAACACCCGGATAAGCCACAGCATCCGGTACGTAAACCGATCGCCCCCCTCGCACTCTCCCTCCACCTGTGTTTTGCGAGTGTGCGACGGCAATGGGAAAAGGATGACAGGCAGCGGTTTGTGTCCTCGCGATCCGAACATGGCTGACGTGAGGCTGGAAGACTGCTGGAGGCAAGCCCACCACCCACTCGGGCAGGCGGGCGGGCGGGCGGGGGGGGGGGGGGGGGGGGGGGGGGGGTCGGCGAAATATGCGCAGCCCTTCCCCTAATGCCGTTATCCAATTTGCATCCATAGCTCTGGAGGATAATAAAGAGAGCAAACGGGAGAAGGGAGTGCTGCGGCAAACGCAGGATAATTGTCCCATTAATTGCTTGTTTATTGCGCCGCCGTGTCTGCTCTCCGCCAGAGTCTCTGAGAGTGCGTCCCGACGGAGGGATACCTCCGTCCTCTCCTCAGGCCCGGGCTGATCGTCCCTGCCTGCCTCCCTCCGTTGCACATCGCCCCCCCCCCCCCCCCCCCCCCCCCCCCTGGCGCGTGTGTTTATGGTGTCGGGCGGAATGCGACGCTCTCTCATCAGCATCGCTCCGGATGAGAGACGGAGTCATCATCGGCGGAGCTGGCCGTTGGCCGTGCCGCCCCCCCCCCCCCCATTGGCGCGATCGGCGGGGGAAACGCAAGGGGCCCACGTTGCCGCGGCAACCGCATCCCGTTGGTCAGTCGCGGACAGCAGCCAAGCCCGAAAACTTGAAGTGTGTGTGTGTGTGTGTGTGTGTGTGTGTGTGCATACTCCCTCAAATATGTTAATCTGGCAGCGGCGGTGACATGGGAGAGGGGGGAGGGAAAGGAATTGTAATCAGGCAACATAGAGGGACACCTATCTGCAGGGACAGCTACTTTATGCAGGAATCCAATTTATAAGATTGGCTGAGCAGGTGAGGGTCTTTGGTGGTAAATCCAAAGGTAATTATAGTTAAATCAGAGCTGAACGCTTGCGAAATACACACACACACGCACACCCACACCCACACACACACACATATAGATACGCACACTCATGTTCCTCATTTTGGTATGTATGTTGTGTTTCAGCAAGGAGTTTTAAAGCACTATGAGGCCCTGAATGCACAGAGCTAATTAGCCTGGTGGTTACAAGGGCCAGGGGGTTAGGAAAAACCACTCTCTCTACACTCCCTGTGTAAAATATTCCATCATATCGTTCAATAACACAAAAATTTCTCTTGCCATTGCCCTAGATCATCACAACGCCTGCCCTGAGCCACCCGGCCCATTCAAGTCCCTTCATCCCTTTCTTTCATGGGAACTGGTATATAAATAACCGAGTCCAATGAAACCCTGCCACCTTCCTTAGTAGCCCATAACCACTGCCCCGACAGCAGTGTGACTACACCGACGGCCGCATGCCAACTCCCGCGGGCAAGCCGTCGACCCGCCGCAAAGAAGCGGCCACAAAACAAAAACACCGCTTCACGGACGACGAAGCTCATTTATCCGACAACCGTGAGTTGTGAGTTTCTGTCACATAATCCATGCTTTGACATTATGGAGTGCCATTTCAAAAGTCACTTCCTCCTCCAAACCGACTTCCTGTTTGTTCCGCCCCTGGCTGAGGCGGCCACGGCGTTAATGCACCGCCCCCCCCCCCCGGCCCGGGGGCTAATAAACTCGCACGCCATTTATCTTGACCTTTCATTCGAGGCAAAATCAATTTGCGGCTAATGTGGCCCTAACGAGGAGACACCTTTCCTCCGTGGCGCGGCGAAACGCCGTCGGATTGTTTTCCCATCTCCGGAGGTGGCGTGGCGGAACGCTCCTCCGGTGCGGTTTGTTCCTGCGTACCCCTGTGCCTTGTCCAGCAGGGGCGCTCTTGATTCTGGGTGGACGTGTTTGGGAATGCCTGGCGCGGTGGCACGGGGCGTCGGTCGGAGCCAGACTCCACGGCCAGCCCTTTTTCCCATGGCCTCTCTCTCTCCGCATGCGTCAGAACGGGCCTGCGGTGAGAGGCCGACGTGCCGACGCTGGGGGCCCCGCGATGAGCTCCGTGTTTGCCCCAGGAAGACGCTCGGTGAGTCTAGTCGGGGAGGACGGGGGGGAGGGCGGTGCGTGTGTGTGTGTGGGGGGGGGGGGGGGGGGGGGGGGGTCTGATGAACCCCACGGGTCAGTTGGGGCACGCTCAACGGGGTATATTGAGACTAAACACCTCAGACAAAACAATCATGATGGGGCCTTGGGGGCGAAAACAATGTGCGTGTGTGTGTGGGTATGTGTGTGTGTCAGGCCTGTGATTTGGTTCTGAACCCAGGCCTGGCTAATCTCCCTGGGCCGGAGGTGAAGACATGCATCAGGAAAAGGAGTGCTCGCTGGCTTTTGTCCCAAAGTGATTTATTCCCTCCCCCCTGGAGGGCCGCGGGGAGCCAGCCAGTCGGCTGGGGAAGGGGGGGGGGAACTGCCTGGCGAAGATCTGAGGCCCCAAAACATTTCTGCAATGAAAAAACATGCCTTAAGATCCCAACCAACAACCTTGCTCAGAGCAGCAGAAAAACCTTGTAATGTTGACGGCATCCTCTCTCCTCTGATATAACCCCCGCCCCCCCCCCCACCCCCTCCCTCCCGTCCTCTCTCTCTCCTCTTGCTTAACTCCCCTTCCCAATTTATATGTAAATGTGAGGTTCCCTAAACAATGTTATACCCATGCCTATCCCTCTGTGGCAGGGACCCAACGGATGGAATGAACAGCCGCAGGAGCCCTAGCTGGGGGGGTCGGGGGAGTCGGGGGGGGGGGGGGGGGCGGACGGCGCTGTGAGTCATCCCCCGTTGACGGGTCTTTAACGGGGGCCTTCTGACAGCACCTGGTGATGCCGGGGATCACGGATATCCGTCCCCGCGGTAACGGACGTCTGGGCTTTTCGAGGCGGCGGACCCGCGGATGAGAGGGCGGCGGGACTTCGGTCAGGGGGGGGGGGTTTGGGCGCCGCACACGTCTCTCTCCGTTCCAACGCCAGCTCCTTTCCACCACTTTGAAGTGAAAGGACAAAGAGGCAACAGACCGGCACTGGGGGTTGTAGTTTTTCCCTCCCAGATCCCCGTGGCCTGGACGTACATGCAAATGTCTATGGTAAGCGAGAGACGGCGTGGGGGAGGGAGGGGGGGGTGGGTGGGTGGGTGGGTGGGGGGTGGGTTGAATTGTCGAAACAGCCACTGCTTTGGAGATGAAGCAAAGGCCTACATTTGAAGGGGTTCATCCAGAGTTCAGATCATATCGCAAAGTGAAAGTTTGAAGCAGCCGGTGAGCTGACAGGTGTAGTATTTTTATTTTGGGGGGGGGAGGGGTGGGGGATGGTGTGGGTTGCTTTATTTTTTCCAGGGCTGACAGAAAATGCTGGCTCGATGCACCTGCGTGGCGTCTTTGACGGCCGTGGATGCTGAGCAACCCCCTGCTGGGAGGCAGACAGAGAGAAAATGGAGGTTTAGATTGACTGACTAGTCTGGGCTCACAGGGAGGGCAAAATGAGACAGAGAGAGAGACCACAAGATGCTGCACTGTACCGCTGTCCTCTTTGACGGCATGGACAGTCGTGGCATCAAAATCGAAGCCCCCGTGTCAAGTCACACCTAACTACACACACACACGCACACACACACACACACACACACAACACTCCACCACACACAATAACACACACACACTCACAAATGCTATTATTGGCAGGGCTGCCAAAATGCAAGATTTCCATTATTCTGCCCTCTAAGGAGTACTCGAGCTTAATGATCATTTATTGATGCTATCATTAAACATTAATCAGCATTTACTAATTGTCATTTGCAAGCTTTTAATGATTAATGACCCCAAATTAATATAGATCCCCCTCATTAGTGTGTACATTTTGGAGCCAGGGTAATGGCACCTGTTAATATTTTATTTCGACCATTAGCAACAATTATCCCTGAATGCTTTTGTTGTTGAGTGTTCATTGTCTTGTAATCGACGTTGGCCAAACATGCTCCTTATTAGCCGAAGACAAATAAGAGTTGACGCAACCGTTTGGGTTTTACGGGGTGGGTAGATTAAGTCTAGGTTCAGATTACAGGGTGAAAGGCGAGATGAGAAGGCTTTTAAACTTCCTGTCCCAGTTGGACTGTAGCGGTGAGGAGCCTGCCCTGTGGCCATGGCTGACATGTCTACTGACGGCGGGTGGTCTGGGTAAAGTGGTCTGGACACATCAAACATTTACGCTTGCCTTCCTATGGAGAGCAGCCCTCGCCAGGAGAAGACGGATGCCTCATAATGCCCCTGCGTGTGGGGCAGGCAAAGGCTTGATTCGGGGTTGCGGGTCACGTCGGTTGTGTGTGTGTGTGCGTGTGTGTGTGTGTGTGGCGATGCTCTGGAAGAGGTGAAAAAGGCAGGCCTGATTCTGACAGGAAAAAGCCGTAACAGCTAAAGAACATAATGTAGTTCAGTTTAAAAAGTGTGAGCCATAATTTCCGTAGCTGTCTGTTCCAATGGTTAAAGCAAAGCCATTACTTACAGTGTATAATGCCAGTGTAGATTGGTCAGAAAATGGGGGCCATTATTTCCATCAACATTGCTATATGCATGTCCGTGCAGATGGACCACAACTAGCGGAAATCTGACAGGGAAAAAAGAAAGCCATTACAAACCTTAACACTATCTGATCTTAAAATGGCCGCCGATGTTTCCATGGTGAGCGTAGGTGAATAGAAGGATCCCCTGGCCTGGCAGGGGCACAGAGCGTGACACTGTGTCGGGTTGTGTTCTGGTGCTGAGCTAATTCCGTTTGTTTCCTGTGCTTCGTCACGCCGGATTAAGCTTTGCGCCCCATCTCACGCTCGGTCTCTCTCTCTCTCTCTCTCTCTCTCTCTCTCTCTCTCTCTCTCTCTCTCTCTCTCTCTCTCTCTCTCTCTCTCTCTCTCTCTCCCCTCTTTTCCCAGTAGGCTTGAGAGAACAACTCACTTTTCTCCCAACAAGACCTGTGAGACCCCTCCTCATAATCATCTCTCATCAACATGCGTTAACATTCACATGTACACACACACTCTACCGCTTACGGCCCTCCACCTTCTCAGACCGCAGTCCTCTCTCCATCACGCCCTTCCTTCTCTGCCCTCCCTATGCATTCCATCCCTCTCTCTCTCCTCCCTCTCTTCCTGATTTACATTGACTCCTCTCTCTCTCTTTTCTTACTATCGATTCATAAGGGATGACAGTTCTTCTCCGGCTCACTGGCATGGATGGGGACGGGATGAACAGAGAGGTGGGAGGGAGAGCGGTGGGGTGGGGTGGGGTGGGCTGCCAGTTAGGGGCCGGCAGTGCCCGAGAGGAGCAGGGGGAACGGATGGGAGAGAAATCAAATGAGGTGGAAGAAGAAGAAGAAAAAAACTCAGGGAGTGGAGAAGTGTATCAGGGAGTGAGGGAGGCATGAGTCAGAAGGGATACTGTGGGGACTGGAAGGTGATAAGAAAGAGAGAGAGAGGGAGAGAGAGAGAGAGAGAGAGAGAGAGAGAGAGAGAGAGAGAGAGAGAGAGAGAGAGAGAGAGAGAGAGAGAGAGAGAGAGAGAGAGGGAGAGAGAGAGGGAGAGAGAGGGAGGGAGGGAGAGAGAGAGAGGGAGAGAGAGAGAGATGGGAGACGGTGTTGGATGGGTAGAGGGGGGTGAGGACAGGGAGTCTCTGATGGGAACTGAGGGGGTCAAATTCATTCTCCTCTCTGTCACAGGCTTCAGAGCTGGCAGTTGGGGGGAGCTAAATGGCTTGCTGATTTTCTGTGCGCGCGTGTGCGTGCATGCGCGTGCGGGGGTGTGTGTGTGTGTGTGTGCGTGCGCGTGTGCATGTGTGTCTTCACTGACCTATGATGGCTGTCCTGATTAACCGCGGTCGCTTTTTCTCTCCGTTCAGGCCTCGAACGCTGGGCTGACGAGGGCGTCTGGTGCCGAGCAGCAAACCGTCGCGGGAGGCTGGGACCGTCCGCTTGCCTCTCTCCCTGGTTTCAATTCCCTCATAACCAAACTCGCACCTCCCTGCTTTAGCCCACTGAAGTCTCAAGTGAACCGGAAATCTACGAGTGGCTCCCTTTCCCATCTTCCTGCTCTATCCCCAGCCTCCAGTGTCGTGAGATACCATTTCGAAGATGGAACGTGGTAAGATGAAGAAGAAGAAGAAGAGGAAAAAAACGCCCTGTGTCGACGCCATGGCGGACTCTGTGTCACAGTGCCGCTGTACTGCAGGCGTCCCCTCTTCCTTCACTTATACAGCAGCACCCCCTGTGGTGACAGTATATCAGTAAAATAAATGACACAGAAGGGCCCGGGGTAACAGCAGTCGGAAATTGGACCTGAAAATACTTGTGTTCACAGGGAATTACAACACCCTCTTGGAAACGAGTTCTAGCTATCGAGGCCAGTGGAAAACAATAGGAATTTGGAACAAAAGGCCCGAAATCTAGCCTGGCGGTTAAGCACGGTGTAAAGTAGAGTCCGGCCAGCTCACGGGCGGACAGTGAGAGCAACACAAGTGGCCGTCGTTGATTGCCTCTCATTACCATGTACTTAGAGGGCGAATGAAGGAGGGATGGGGGGAGGGAAGGGGGGGAGGGGGGGGCAGGAATAATTTGAGTCAGACAGAGACTTGGCCACCTCCACGCTGAAGAGAGGCTGCTTTGTGAGATTAGTCCTGTGGCGTTTGTCAGCGCATCACTCCAGCGGCCAGGCAAAACATTTCGTTACTGCGGGAGCGGTGGGGGGGGGGGGGGGGGGGGTTATAAAAGAGGCCCAGCTCCACTGCAAAACAAATGGTTGGCGGCAACGACAACACAGACAACGTCTATCAGGTGCCGTTGTGAGCAAGAAATAGCTTGTTTGAAGGCACTGTGCGGCGTGGACCAAGTTGCATTTACGGTACTTTGACAAGACAAGACATTTGCCAAGAATGCTGTGGACTGAACACCCAAACCTCCACTAACTTGGAGCGTCATTAAATGTGGGTAAGGCAGTGTAAGACCGAAGAGGCTTTCCTGTAAACACACACGCACACACACACACAGAGACACACCTGTGCGAGAATCCAGTAAAGTATGGCGTTCTATAAACCTGGGTTTGTGCCCCCTGCCATGTGTATTCACCTGTCCATCACGCCCTAATTGGAGATTTGAATGGCACTTTTCCCCCTAAATTCTTTCTACTTTGTCTCTGCACTTTTCACTGGCACTCAATCTCTTAGTTGGGGGGCCCGGGTTATTAACGTGCCTTGCTCACACAGTCACAGGCACACTTTTGTGTGAAGGGCGTTTCATAAAGCAGTGTGCATTATTGGTATTAGAGCCCGGGCGCTGCGCCCAGTCGCCGGTGCCTGGCTGAACGGAAGCAGTCATTAAATCTAAATTGAGCAATATTTCCCCCCTTTTGATGCACTGGGAGCTCATGCAGAGGATGGATTCGTATTGGCTCCACGGCGACCCGAGTTTATTTGTCGCATATACTCAACCTCGGTCGCTCCGAACTCGCGAGTCGCCCGCGTTCTTGGCGGGGACGTTTTAACGAAGCTGCCGCGCGGGGTGAAATTAATAACAATTTAGCATGGCGTTGATAATGGAGTTCGTTGCCGCGGTGGGATGTCATCTCCCGCTGCGAGTGCAGATGTTGCCACGGTGTTTACAAGGTGCAGCTGCCCTGGAACACAAAGAAACGTGCGTTTACGTCGACTGGATCGTCATTATGCTTATGAAAGCGTGGCTTTTGCTGTGGGTAGGCACATAGGGTGCCTTGCCCGGATCCCGCGATGAGAAACAATGCCGGGGCAATTGGTATTTTGCTGGATGCCTTCTCATTCTATCCGATGGGCCTGGGAGAACAACGGCTGGCGCGAAAGGTTGCGTTTGTGTTGTCTGACCTCTCCCCAGCGCCGGACTGTTTGTCCTGGATAACCGTCTGAACGCCAGCACAACTCTCCCCTCATCTTCCGTCCCACCCGTCGGGCGGTGGGCAAAGTGCTTAACGGCGGCGCTCCCCGAGCTTTGATCTCCTTTCGGCATTCTCCGAGCTTCAACCTTTTCTTCTTTCTTTTTTTTTTTTTTTTTCATCGCGGTGCATCAGCTCACAAAAGCAGAGGGGAGAAGGGATAGCTATCTCCCTGAGATCCCAGGGTTCTCCACGGGGTGGGAGTGTGTGTGTGGGAGGGGGGGGGGGGGGGGTGTTCAAAGCAGGCTTTGAAGTTCGGGCGGCGGCGGCGGTGGCAGGAGCAGACTGCAGCCTGGTGGAGCCTTCCCACCGGTCAGAAGGGGCTGACGGAGACTACTGGTGCTGCTGCTGCTCCGTCAGAGGAGGAGGACCTCGGGGCTGGCGATCGATGAGCTAACCGTCAGTTCACTGAGCTCAGGAAGGGTCTGGTGGGATGAACTGACTGTCATCGATGGATCAGAACGGGTGCGTGTGTTACAGCAACTGGAATCTGTTTACAGGTGCCACTGGGAAAGGAAGAGCAAAATCTGAGTAGTTATTTGAGGTGAACGTGCTTTGGTGCACGGGGGCATTGTTTATTGATAACAGCAAACAGAAATATCAAGTCTTCGTGGTCTGGGGTAGTCCGTGGAGACCCGCCTCAAACTAGCGGTTTAGCCAGACCATGGTCCTCTCTCTGAGACTGTGTTGAGGCACTGTTTTGGAGGTTGAGACCTTCTCCCTGAGACTTTGTTCAGGCACTGCGTTTTGGAGACCGTGGCCCTCTCTCTGAGACTGTGTTCAGGCGCTATGTTTGGGGGAGGGGGCTCACGTCTCTATCCCCCCCCCCCCCCCCCCCCCAGCTCACGTCTCTATCCTCCTCCCCTCGCCCCCCCTCTCTCCCATCCCCGCTGCCCTTTCCCTGGCAGCGTGTCAGTGATCTGGGTTGGATGTATTGATCAGTGGTAAGGCGAGAGCTGCCGGAGCCGGGAGTGGATGCCATCTCCTGGATGTTGCTCTGCTGGCTCCTACAGTTTCATCACTAGTTTCCCTGCCGGGCTAACCTCTCTCACGGCCCGGTTGGTTCCTCCTCCTCTTTAAGCCGGCGTGTGAGATGGATGAGCTAATAAAAGGCGACTGTACTTTTAACAAGCAATAAGCCGGGCAGAAATTAGTAAAGATTTTCTCTCCTCTCTCCTATCCAATGCATTTCAAGTGGTATTCCCGTGCTGCTCTCGGGAGACGGCGCTGTGTCAACAGAGGTGTTGATGAGCCCAGTCACCCCAATTAGAACAACGGCGCGCGGCAATCCATTCGCCAATCGAGACGGAGACAGGGTAGAGAAACAGAATGTACAACAAGCGCAAGGTGTTGATAAGCAGTGGGCTATGTAGCAACGTCTACCGTCCTTCGAGCACGGCATTTAACTGCCGCAAGGCAAACGCTACATGCTTCCGTGTTGCAATTACATGATTGTTTGTCCATCGGTCTATTTGCACACTTGGATTCATTGGAGCATGTTTCATAATGCCTGCGTGCAAAGGCAAAATGTAACCACATTTTTTTTTCACATTTTTTTTTATCTCACTAGCCCGGAGAAATGGCCGTGTATTTCTTGTTCAACCTTTGACTCGTTTTCAGAAACAGGCGGACCAAAGGAGGACTGACGGTGCTGGGTTTCACTTAGATATGAAAGGCAAAACGAGCCATTTCAGCGTTGGCCTTGACTAAGGTCTACAAAGATGATAAACTTTGAGAAATGACCGAAAGAGGCATTCACCGCATGCACGGAAATGAATTAGCTATTGACTTTGGACGTTTGCCACGGCACGTCTGTGAGCGTATTTTTTTAATTTTCCTCGACCTCGGGGTAGTGTGGAATAACAAATGGAACGTTTAGCATTCCGAGCTACATTGCCTGTCGTTTTTCAGCCACAAATACACACTCTAATGAGACATAGGTCAGGCGGAAACCTGGCCAAAAAGCCACCCGCATTCTGCCGGGAAACACATTCACATATGTGCATGTAAAAGTAGCCTACCCACCTGTACCCTAGAGAGATTCTTTTTTTTTTCTATTACAGACGAAGTGAACACAAGAGTACAGAAAACAATATATTAAGCAATTCAGTTTTCTCTGGCTAAGACTTTCACTAATTACCTCTGATCGTAAGTTAAGATATGCCGCACTACAGATTTCAATTTTGATCGGAACAATAGAACACAAGAATTCCCCAGACTATCCCATATGGCAGAAACCTTCCAGCTTCACAATTAATTTCGCAATGTAGCACATATGAGGCTTTCTTGGCTTTTCATTTAATCTGTCCAATATTGAAACTGGCACGGCACAATCAATCGAATTGAAGCATGTTGACGCAGTTTGTAAGATTGCCGCTAGCAAATTGCACTTCCGAAAGTACACACAGTCGGCTTTCAGCTGGCGTGCTCTTCTTTGTGGTTTTCTGACCCGAGGCATCCTTCAACTTGAATATGCAATTTAAGTGTGAATGTAAAAGGTGTCACATCGCAGGGCCGAGGCCTAAACAGCAGCGGGCTCTCTCCTTTGAGGCCGGGCAATCAGGCTGCTTTTACCAAACGGCCCGGAACACCTTAGGCGTCGCTGGCTCGCCCCCAGGGTTTGAACTCCCATTCTGGGTCTGTTGGGGATGAATAATGCAGCTGGTGCTTTCACGACGGTGACAAGAGATGTGGGACGCGAGGAGGCCGGCTCACGGTCCAGAAGAAACCGGGCGCAATACGGACGGGCGTGCGTGCGAGACCTGGAGCGTGCGCGTGGCTTGCTTCCCTGCCCGCTCACCTGTGTGTGTCACTCTATGTGTGTGTGTGTGTGTGTGTGTGTGTGTGTGTCACTTTATGTGTGTGTGCGTTGTCTGTTGGGAGCGTGAGCGAATGCAGCTGGACTGGATGTATTATTGATGTGCTGTTAGCACTCCCAGGGAGCTGCTGTCTCATCAGGGTTTGCCGTGGGGTTAACTGACTCCGGAAAGCAAACAGGGATGCAGACGAGAAAGCACATCCCATCCATCTCTCATCCTTATTCATCCCCCCATCCCACCCCCACACTTCACTCTGACTCTCTCTCACTCTGACTCTCTCTCTCTCTCTCTCTCTCTCCTTTGAGAATGTGTAATTATTGTTTAGGAGGAAAGGAAGATTATGTTTGACATAGTGGGCTAATTGGTTTGGGGTTGATTTCATTATTATTATTATGTACTTTATTTGCGGCCACTCCCCATGTTTTACCTAACGGCAGTATTGGCATGTCATGCGCCCTATCTTGGTCTCCACGGTATGTCTCATCTCACTGTGTGTGGGATTCACTTACACACAAACACTCACACACACGCACGCACGCATGCATGCACACACACAGGGAGCTGGAGTTCCAGGCAGTGTGTGTGTCTGTCTGTCTGTTTGCTTGTCTGGATGTGTGTGTGTGTGTCTGTCTGTCTGTTTGCTTGTCTGGATGTGTGTGTGTGTGTCTGTCTGTGTGTGTGTGTGTGTGTGTGTGTGTCTGTGTGCGTGCCTGCGCTAGCGAAGGTCAGAGGGCCGCTCGGCTCCCTGTCACCCCCTATTATGGTTTCATTAGGCCCAGAGAGAGATACACAGTGTGTCTGGACGGACGGATAGGAGTCATCGCTCCTTTCCACCCCAGCGATCAGGCCCAGAGAGCTGCATAGAGACGCCTTCACCCCCCCCCCTCACTTACTCCTCCTCTCTCTGCCTCACTTTCCCTCTGGCGCCTCTCCTTCGGCTTCCCGATAGCACCCATCCAGGTAATCTGAATTATGAACCAACGGCCGATTTTTCATCGGGGGACCGCCTTGTCGAGGACTCCGTTCCCATCGACGAGTAAGCAAACAGGACGGAAAACAATGGTCTCCCCCTCTCCCCGAACCCTAAACCACCCGTGCACTCAGCGGTCGGTCAGTGAACGATACCAAAGGTGACGGGCTGTCCACTCCCATTTGAAGATAGAGTTGGATTCGTATGCAGGCCCACTCGAGGTAACCTTGAGCGCGTAGCCGTGGAGATGCTGATGAAGAGATCGGGGTTTGGGAGAGAGGGAGAGGGAGAGGGAGAGAGAGGGCGTGCGGCTTCCCGCTTAACTGGTATTAATGACTGCTTTCTCAGATCACTAGCCAGGCTTCTGATGGAGGTGTGTGTCCAAGCAACACGCACCAGCACACAGCGACTCAGACGTATTGGCAAACACCCACCCACACACCGAATAAAGACTTTACGCGACGCATTCACGCTGCTCCGCCGTGGCTCAGAACAGCGGGAGAAATCCGTTCACTGAGGGGCACCTTGACTGGGGTAAGGCAGGGGCAAACTCCCCCTGCACGCCCGCCAGCCCACCCCTGGCCAAGCAGAGAGAGACGCGGGGACTTCAGAGGATGGGATCCAGGCCCGGGCCCCCTGCGCCGCGGCCCCCGCATGAAAGATTGACGAGGCCCGACCGCTCCGGCCTTGAAGATCAAATAGAGCGCTGGAGCCAATCAGCATGGAGCTAGCTTCTCGCCAGGCAGCGAGAGCGACCGTCCTCCGACATTGTTCCTAAAGTTTAGTTATTGACGTTCCCATCACCCAGCGGGGGGGGGGGGGGGGGGGGGGGCAGTTTCCGTCAACTCAGCAAGAGAAGCCACACACGTTGGGTTCAGTCCCACACGATGACCTTCCCCCCCCCCCCCCCCGCGCCGTACATTGTAGCACTGGAGACGCGATAGCAGGGAAGAGAATGGCAGTGAATGGAGGTGTGGTTGTGATAGAGTTTACGGACCTGTTCGGAGTACTGGGGGAGCCGCCCGCTGCAGTCAGTTCAATAAGCATTCGCAAGGAGGAAAGCCGTTAGTATCAGGAACACATGTAGGCCTAGGTATTTGGGCTGAACTTGGATTTTTTTATTTACTGAACCAGCGATGGGTTTCACAGATGAAATGCGTTATACAGTATCCTGTGTTTACTTTGAGATTATAAAAGTAAAACGTGTTGGGCTTGTGTATGAATACATGTATACATTTCTATACATAAAAAAAAAAGTATATACACATCAGCAAATGCAAAAGGAAGTTGGAAACTGTGGTTCAACAGAGAGAGGACAAACCTTGTCGTCCCTCATCCTTCAGGCTTTCAACCTCATCCAATCGTGTTCGGTTACCGAGCGCCAAGGCCCGCCTACCTCGAGTTGACGTTGTCTTCCGTGTATGCAGGTTTCCACCCACCGCCACCCCCATGCTCCACCTAACTGGAGGCCCAGGTGGAGGCCCAGGTGGAGGCCCAGGCTGAGGCCCAGGTTGAGGCCCAGGTTGCAGTTGGAGCGGCCCTCCAGTCCCCATGCCAAGCAGGCTGGCGGGCTCTGGACAAAGCCGGCTCCTCGCTGCCTGGGCCCGCGCCAACAGAGATCTAAACATCCATATCACCATCGATTCTGCTTCTTCACATCATTACCAGACAAGGTCATTTATGGTAGATCATCATGGTTCATTGTATCGTTATCCAAATCCTGTATTAAATATCGATTCTCTTACATCCCCGAAAAGGTCTCTCAGTTTGAACGCAACTAATGTAAGATGAGTTACAATGACATTAAGCAGGGCAAACCTTTTCGTTCCTGTTTTACACTTTAAGATTTCCTCAGAGCGCAGCATTTTTGTGTGGTACAAATGTTCCACTTTATATACATTTTGATATATCTTTTTTAACAACTTAAAACCTACCGTGACAGAACACCGGCCAGTGCCACAGGAGTCCTTGGCTGGCGCAGTCGAGCCACAGCAGACGGCGTTACCCGCCCCCCATGTGGTCCCGGCGCCGCCCCAGCCCCTCACCACCGTGATCCCCCGTGTAAGACGCCGCCCTCCCCCTCTCACCTTTCAAGGAACATCATAGGAAGGTGTGAGGGCTTTTTAAGGCGCGGCTCTCCTCCCCACGGAGCAGGCTCCGCGTGTGGCCTCCTCGAGAGCCGTCTCCCCCGCTCCGACTCCCGGAGGCACGGGGGGGGGCTAATTACTTCCCTGCAACCCCGAGTTTCGTCGAGGAACGGATGTCAAAATGGCCGACACCCCGCAACCCCCTTCTACTCTTAAGCGACCTTGTCTTAACCCGGGAAGGGGTGGAGGTGCGGTTCTCTAACCGGGATGAAAGACCCGGGGGAAAGGGAGAAGGCCACGTCTTTTCCCGAACGTGTTAGGAACAACACAGTGCGATGCTGAACGCTCCCCACTGGGACGCCATGGAAACGACTCCCACGGCTGCCCGGCTCTTTTTCCCCCTGACTTTGTAGTATTTCCGGGACGGCTCGTGTCAGCGCTGCGGAAATGAGGGATGGCGTCAAGGAACTTCTGGAGGGAAGACTTTAAAGGAGCGCCTGTGTCTGATTACCTGCCGATTCCAAAGGCGCGGACAGACGGCGCACCTCCACGGGGGGCGCTTGTCTCTCACTGTGGTGAAACACACTCAAAGAAAGGCCAGCCCTGTCGAGATAATGTCCCTGGCCCTATGAAACGGAGAAGCATCTGGCCTGTCCCTTGAAACACACTCTGGTCCTGTGAACGTCTCGATACCTTCGCTTCTCGCCGACGCACGGCTTCGGGAAGAGCGTCTGTCCTTCCCGGGCAGTCGACCGGATGTTTTGGGTCCAGTCCGAGTCGGGTTGTCTCAATGTAGTGCTCCGTGCAGTTCAGCTTTACCCTTGTTTATCTTTTCTTTCTTTTTTTACGCTGTAACCCCCCTCCCCCCCAAACCAGACTTGTCCAACTGTCAGACCTCAGTGACCCCTGTCCAGTCCAACTGTTTGTCCGAACGTCAGGCTAACCTTGTCAGTCTCCAGGCTTATTACCAGCCGGCTTATTCCATACATTATCAAGGCCTACAGATGGAGACCGTTCAACAAGCTCACTCAGGCATAGCTAATTGTCCCCGCAGATCGGTCGCCAATAGTGACAGGTAGCCCTGGATGTGCCTTGACTCTGCAATTATTTGCATAAATATGAAAAAGATTTGCACAGGGATCCATTGCTTTTTCTCCAAAAGCACTTTTTGGTTCAATGTCATTGCTTTAACCCTTTCCACACCCACTCCTGCTGCCATCCGAACCCTACGACTCACAAGAGGTCGTTTAAAATCCCGCTGAAGGACTACTTCCCCCCCTCCACATTGCGGGCAGCACCGTTTTCCCACGCGTGGGAGGCTTTCTGAAGCACGTTTTCATGGCTTTTACGATTCGGATGAGCGCACGTCTTTTCTTTTCATGGCGGTTCACGAGAATCATTGAAAAAGCCATCAGACGCTCTCCCCTGCCTCGGGCGTGGTCCGGCGCTTGTTCCTCTTCGTCCGGCCAAGGATAGATCGTCTCGCGCCAATGAGACATTGTCCAGAGACTCCGTCTCGATGCTCGAGACAAGCCCAGATACAAAAATAAATCGGTAAAATAAAAAAAAACATTTCCGTCCACCTGAGTGTCTGGAGAGAGAGACAGCGTCTCCTTTTCTGGCTGAGAGCCGTTTCTTTTCCTGAAGAGGCACGCTAGTCTGAGTCGTTCAGCCAGGCCCCTTGGCTTGGTTTGCTGTGTGAGGTCTTTCGCTTTGACAATTCAGCCCAGCCGCCGTGCAGCTCACGTTCTTCGAGAGCAATGGGAGCGGAGAGAAAACGGCACATTTGAATGCACAGCGTAGCCCCAAACCCCAGGCCTTTCCTGTAAATTAGCCCCAGAGACGCGACGGCCTGGCCGGGAGAAAAATTGTCTGGCGGAAGGGTGTGGGAGGAACACCGTACATCTTCATCCGCTCCAAAGGAATGTGCGGGCCATGCGCAGGAAAATCTATAGCAGCCTACTGGACAAACTTGATTAGGTCTTTGTCGGGCTGCAAAATCACAATTCATCAGGGAGTCTTAGCGACTTCCCCCCCGCTACCTGAGGCAGAACCATTAGGCTACGAGATGGCCGCTCTCCCTCCATCATCCGCACGCTCAATCTGGACTGGCGCCTCCGAGCAACCTCTGGGTGCGTTACCCACTAGTGGTCCGCCTCTGAACGTCAGGATAAGACATTAGGACTAATCAGCTACCTTAACCGTGCCAAGGAAACGATCTGTCCACTCTGGACTCTAAAAGCAGGTTGTAGTTGAGGGCTAAAAGCCATGGCCTCGACATGGCCATTAATCGCCAGGACATTTTCTCATTCAGCCAAATCGATAATTGGCTTGATTGTAGTCGATGTATTCACAGAGTGACTCTTTCCCTAGGTAGTTTGTTTCTGCACGACTAATTCACTTGGATATGTTCACATATCTACCGAATTGCGATGTATTAATAGGACTGTCTAAATATGTGTGTGTGTGTGTAAGAGAGAGAGAGAGAGAGAGAGAGAGAGCGAGAGAGAGAGAGAGAAAGAAAGAGGTAAGGAAGGCATGAAAGCAGCTTGGTGTTGTTGTGGCAACCACCTGAGGCAACCGTGTTGGGAAGCACAACCCTGCTAGTTGCCTGAGAACAAGGTCCACAAACATTGGAGTTTTTCTCTTGATATCATGGCGTAAGTATGGGGAGAATGAGAGGGCAGGTAAGAAAGAAGAAGAAAACAAAAGGAAATGCAGTCCACCATAGAATCCCCTAAAAGATACGCTATGAAATGATGCAGATGTGTGTTTTATATTCATACCGATTCAGTGTTTTGAACGCTGAGAAAGCAAGAAACGAAGCCAGGTGCTCTTGAAGACATCTATCCCTAATACTCCCAACAACGTACCAACCCTGAAGCTAAGAAATGGAGGGAACAGATAGCTTAGTATTGAACGACAAAAGGCGTTTTTTTTTTTCCCCACAAAGAGAGCATTTGTACTTGTAACACCTAGCAAGCTGCTTGCGCATTTTTGAAAACACTGGCGCTCCCAGCCAAACATTTCTCCTCCACCACATTCCCCCAAAACAGGCAGGCTTCCGCTCCCCGTGATTTTAGGTAGATGTGCTCCGTTGTGATCTGTCAAGATAGCCACGGCCTTGGAATTAAGCCTGGTAAGCCGCCCCTGTATAGGCAAGATTCATGACTTTCTAAAAATCAATCTGTTCTACTTCTCTCCTGAGGCCAAACCCTAGTTAGGGATGGATGAAACACTCCAATGGTTGTACCGGGGAGGAGTGGTGGTGGGGGTGGGGTGGGGGGTGGGTCTTTTAGCAGAAGCTGCACTTCTGTCGGATTTTTCCATTAGATCGATATCAGATTGAAAAGCCTGAATAGACCCCTGCATGTATTGAATATGTTGAGGGTGATACAGTGCAACGCAATAACGTAATCAGATGGTCGGATGTGGTCATGCTCCGACGTATGGATTTTACATGGCGCAAGTGACATCCTATGTAATCGTTTGGAAATCCAGCATAGGTTTTAAATAAAAAGCCGTGCTAATTCAGCCGCGTAAAATAAGCACTGAGCACGAGCTGGCTTTTATGTGCTTTCAAACATGGACAGTGCCAAGCATCAACATCTGCCTGCTGCACGGCATGTCATTTCCAAAGTGAAAGTCTTTCTCTGTTGGTGTGTGCTTCCTCCAAATGAAACAGGTCTGTAACAGGCTTTTTGTTTCAAATGTTATTAATGGTCCTCAAATAATTGTATAATTGAACACCATCTGAAAGGTATGGGCATCTTTATATTACACAGTCTGCTTCGGTTAAGGTCTATTGTTTTGCCTTGATAAGATTCACCTCATTCCTCCTTGACAACTATTGGAAGCAATAGAATATCTGAAAAATGGCAAGGTATTTAAACACAATCTTAAGTCCCATTTGAGATTCCATGATAAATGACCTTCTTTTCTCAGATGGCTAATATGAAAATTGAAATCCTCATAGCGAATTTGACTTTCAATCAACTTATGATTAGGTAATCCTTTTTTAGTTTTGTGACATGAGCCAATGAAATGTTAGTATTATGCCAATCAAAACTGACATTTGACATTTAAAACAAATCTACTGTTTAAAATGTATTTCTATGGATAACATGGGGTTATGTAGTTTGAGTTAAAAGGAAAAAATTGTTTTCAGCCTGATGATAAACAGCAAATAGCTGGAGCGCAGCTGCAAAACCAAATGATCCAAACTGTTTAAAAACATATTTTCCCAAAACAACCTCAGCTACTGCAGCTGCCCGCCTCAATGAATCACTAGATGCTCAATCGTTGACCGTTTAGAGCATGAGCCCTTGTGAGAAAGAAAGAAATAAGCATCTTATCAGGGAACAAGGCATGCCCCTATGCAGCACATACATTTCATAACAACGCACTGTGCCCACAAACATGTGTCAGAAGCAGCGGCCCCTAAATGACGGGTTTAAAGATTCAAGAGCCGCAGCCGCTTGATGGAACATCTGTACTACCAACCGCCGACGCGTGTCGTGTGTCTTCCCTGAGCGAAGCTGTTTGTTTTGGGGAGAGAAAATCCGCGGTGAGAGACTACTTCAAAGGGATTGCGAAGAGACACTCTAAAATACTCATTATGTTGACGTGCCACCATGGCCGACAGAGAGAGAAGAGGGTGTGTGTGTGTGTGTGTGTGTGGGGGGGGGGGGGGGGGTTCTTAGTGGTTGGAAGGGAAAGCAAAGAAAGGAAACGGACGAGGAACCGGACAAGTGGGCTGAAGTGGGTGCCATGCGATTGCGCTGGAACCAGCCCCGCTCACACTCCTACTTCACAGAAAGTTGCTCTTAGTGAGCAAACTTTGCCAAACGTGGACGCGTCTGGAGTGAGAACGAGGGGAGCAAAGTGAACCGTAGAGAGACGCGTTACAGCGCGTCGGAGAGACGACGGGCCGAGAAATACTCGGGGAAAAATGGAGATCTGCAGTTGGCTAATGAGAGTACCAAGGGGCACATTAGTTATTTATTTCCTGAGCTTGTTTCGTTAAGAGAAGGGCACGGCAATTAGCTTTGAGGAGTTGACATCCCCGAGTGCCTCGGTGCTCGGCTCCCAGGGAACCGGAGAGCCTGGTCTGAAATGCTAAAGAAGCCGCGGCGCCTCGCGAGATGGGAACGGCGCTCCGCCCGTGACCCATGGTGACTCCGCAAAAGCAACCCGGCCAGCACCACCTGCATTATGCAGCTGGCAAGGGCTGTGGGGTGGGGGTGGGGGGGGGGGGTTGACAGAGAGGGAGGAAGGGCTTGGGATGAGTCATACCAAGAAGGGACTGCAGACCATGTGGACCCAGGGCTTAGGAACTGTAGCCATGCATATGGAACAGGGCCTAACACTCTGCCGGGCGATTTCTTTCGGACGTTTTCTTTTCAACCGAAGAAACGCTTTCCCCCCGAGGACCTTACCATTCAACCTCTCGGTCTCTCCTTTTTGACTTATGAATGCGCCTTCAATTTTTTATTAGTTGAGGTAGCGGGAAACATTAGAATTACCATTTAGAAAGAGACGCTGTGTGATGAAACGCTAGTGAAAGGGGGTGATGGGGCTATGTACAGCAGGAATTGGTGGAGAATGGGGGAGATGAGTGAGGTCATCGCGTTGAACGTCTGGAGGTGCACTGTGAGAAGTTTTACACTGAATTTACAGTAAATTCTATGGCAATGAAGTTGCCAATGAGTTACTCTCAAATTTACAATGAAGTAATTGCAACCATTTACCAGTTATTTACTGTAGTGAATTTACAACTTTTTAGCCAGTAAATTACTTTAAAAGCCACTGGATGTGAATTTAGTGGTTGGCCATTGTATTGCCAGTTAATCACCCTATTCACATCTGCTGTAAATTAACAGTTGGTAATAAGCTTTTTCTCAGACCATACATATGAGAATCGTATAAGAATATACAACACTGTGGATGTTCAAAATCTTCTATTTGTAAATGATACATTAACTGACTTACGGAGCAATATTCTTATAGTGGATTTGCCTAGTGCACTGTGAGATGTATAGTCGTGTATTACAAATCAAAAAGGGAAGATTAACGTTGACAAAAGAAGTGTAGTCTCTGATGTAGCATGTGATAGCAGATGCAAATACAGTGATTAACTGGCAATAAAATGGCCAGAGACTACACAGTACTTGCCTATGCAGTGGATTTAAAGCTGGCCGTTGATCATTTCATTGCTGGTAAATGACAGCTACATCATTCACTGTGAATACATGTCATGTCATCAGCAGCTTGAAAAACAATAACCAATTCCTTTCACCTCCCTACAAAAACTGCCAATTGTATGCAGTTAAAATACCCAGTATTTAGCTGTAAAATGTTTGAATTTTTTCCAAGATTCCATGTTCTTTTGTCAGTGTGAAAAGAGTCTGTCTCACGCCGTCCCTCAGAACCCACAGTATCGGCTGCGCACGTCGAGCCCAGCTGATTCGGTTCCAGTGAATCATTGGTTGAACTGAATCTTTCATGTTGGCAGTGGAATGGATCCCTCATATGATGAGGGAGCTGGGAATCTAGTTGACTCCAATCAACAACCTAAAAATGCCCAGAGTGCATTACATTACACAATTAAATACTGCCAAAGGATGAAACATTAATTACTGTTCGTTTTGTTTAGAAAATACTTCAGCTCACAGGCAGTTTTCCCAGAGTGCATTGCTTCTCACGGTAAAATACTGAAAAATGGTAAAACTGTATTTTACTGCTCCTTTTACTATCAAAATACAGCAACCCACTAGCCAATCTGAAAGTATCCAGAATACATTGCATTGCACAGCAAAAAGGGTAAATCACTGATTTACCAGAAACGTTTGTCGTAAAAACACAGCATTTATATAAAGGTAAGCCTGTGGATGGGGAGAGGTCCAGTCTATTTACACGGATTTGCGACCAGGGACTTGAGGTACCATTTAAATAGAGGATTTCAGCTTTGCAAGCCAATACATTACGTAGCTTAGTAACAGATGGACCCAATTTGAATCACAACCAATGCTAAAGCTCTTGAACTATCCGCTGGCAATTAAGAGTTTGAGTCCTCCAACATTATGCCACATAAACTTGCATAACTGAATGCAGTGGCTGTGTACAACCACTATTTGATGAGACTCGCCGTGTGCATAAACACATACACACACACAGACAAACAGAACTGACAGACTAAATACCCATGAAAAGAGTTTCTTTCCCAGACCACACATGTGGTGCTCACCCACTAATTCACGCGTTTTCTGTAAAAAAGGAAGATCAAAGCATACAGCCCTGGGCACGGAGACCGCCAATTCCTATTGGCGCGTCCTTGCCGAAATGATGCCCTCGCGTATCCAATGAGAGTGAAAGGGAGAGCGAGGGAGAGAGCGAGAGAGCGAGAGCGAGAGCGAGAGCGAGAGCGAGAGAGAGAGAGAGAGAGAGGGGGAGCGAGTTGCTGTCAAAATGTCAGCTCGCTTAGGCGCTAATTGGAGCTGAGGTCCTCCAATCAGGGGTACAAACAGTGTATCCATGGAGGTAGGCGGTAATGAGCTGTGCCTGTGTCTGTGGGAGGGCCGTGGGGGAGGGGGGGGGGGGGGGGGGGGGGGGAGGCTGATTGAAACAACACGCTGTGGTCTGCCCGCCGAGCAAACACACGGCCGTTTACAGCCGTAATAAGTGCACCACCTCCGCGCTGCCCCTCACGTCTGAGGATGGGGTCGTTTGTTCGGAGCACCCAACGTTGGGTGGGCTGTTTACCGCCGGCGGCGTTGTGCGGGTTTTCAAGGGCGAAACGCCGTGAAACGCTGTCTGTATTCGCTGTGTTCGGGGCTCGATGGGTGCACGCACTTGAGTTTATCCGGGTGTGTTTTTTTTTTTTACATGCAGGTGTCTGTGTGTGTGTGTGTGTGTGTGTGTGTGTGTGTGTGTGTGTGTGTGTCTGTGTGTGTGTGTGTGTGGCTGACATTGTCACACTCGTGCATTTGTTGGCATGTGCGTCTTGATCTGAGATAAACCCAACGGAGGGTTTCACACACCTTTTGCAGTGCCTGCTAGAAAGGCATGTTGTCACGGCTACGAGAGGCACGAGACAATGCAATGTATTTGGAGTTATCAGGCCACGCCATGGCTGTATCACCCTGCCTCTGCCTGCCAGGCCACAGCCTCAATCTGTTTTTGTAATGTCAAAGTGTGTGCGCGAGCGTGCGTGTGTGTGTGTGTGTGTGTGTGTCCTCCACTGTTATCTTGCACAGGGCCATTTCCTCCCCTCGTGTGCAGGGGAAGGTTTTATCTTTTCCTAGCGAATGGGATGCGCCTTTCCTGATGCGACAAGTCGCCGCAGATCTGTCACTGCAAAGAAATAAAAAATAAAAAAAACGATAGCTACGCAACCTTGAGCAATCCTAAACAAGGCAGAGTTCTAATTGTACACTTCCATGCACATTATCGGCTGTTCGCGAACCAACAATCGGAGCTATGTGCCGCATTAATGGCCTTCAATACTGGCCTGCGAGATTTACCTGAGAGTAATTCCTTGTGCCTTGTGATTTAATCGGCTGGTGTTAAGTGTGGCACAGACGCCTGGCGTCTCCACGGCAACAATAGACAGGGGGGGCGGCAATTCCGGTGATTTACCTCGGCGTAAAACAATTTGAAGGGCACAAAGGTCGAGTCGGAGGACAGCTCCGCCCCACAGGACTCTCCACCGTCATAATTACACCAGCAGGGCTCTGCCACTGCTGGAGGGGAGAGGTGGGGAGAGAGAGGTCCAGAGAGAATGAGTGAGAGAGAGAGAGAGGGGCTAGAGAGAGAGAGAGAGAGAGAGAGAGAGAGAGAGTGAGAGAAAGGGGGTAGAGAGAGAGTGAGAGAGAGAGAGAGAGAGAGAGAGAAAGAGAGGGGTTAGAGAGAGAGAGAGAGAGAAAGAGAGGGGTTAGAGAGAGAGAGTGAGTGAGAGAGAGAGAGAGAGAGAGGTTAGAGAGAGAGAGAGAGAGAGAGAGAGAAAGAGAGGGGTTAGAGAGAGAGAGCCTTCCCCATGTCTCCACCTGTCCTCCTAATGGCTCGCCGGGGGTTTCAACAGCCCCTCCGCTGCTCAAACCTGATTGTTTTTCTGCCTTTTGTTTGGTCGCGCCTGGGAGTGGGCCTCGATGCGCCATGGACACCGGTGGATTCTGCCCTCGCCGCCTCCCATCACCCCTCACCGGGAAGACGAGAGGGAGGCAGGGAGGCAGGGAGGGAGGGAGGCAGGTCGAGGTAGGCGACGCTAGACAGCAGGCTCCGTCTTACCAGCATCCAAATGAAAGAATAGCTGGGTTTCCCCCCTCAGCGACTCACTATAAATGCAAATGCCAGAGGCCTGGGTGGAGGAGGCAGCGCGGCTGGGATGAGGTGGCGGCGGCGGCGCTGATGTGTTAAGGGGCCGTTTTATCGGCCATGGCGTCCTGTAGCTGCTGGGAACAAATTAAAACGACTGGAAAGAATATCCTCTCTCCTCCCTGTTTCCCTGTTATTGTTTAGCTGAATGACGCCCGGCCATGTGAGTGTGTGTGTGGTTGAGTGTGTGTGTGTGTGTGTGTGTGTGTGTGATTGTGTGTGTGTGTGTGTGTGTGTGTGTGTGATTGAATGTGTGTGTGTGTGTGTGTGTGTTGATGTGAACGGAGGGGCCTAAGAACGAGAAAGGCTTCCGAGACGTCTTTCATTCAACTTGATGTCCGCTTCGATGCACTTTCGTCTTTCTAATTTTTTCCTGGGGGATCGTGATTTTGAAATAATCTCCGACGGCGAGGAGAAATTGCGGCGAGGCCAGGGCCAATGGAGGGTGGGGGGGGGGGGGGGGGGTTGTTCCGGGAAGAGATAAATTGTGTGGAGAAAGTTCCGCTCCCGAAGTAGGTCTTCGACGGCAGTTCCAGGGAGTCGGAGGCTGGCGGCGTGCTGGTGTGGACTGGACCTTTGGGCATGGCCAGCATAGGGGCCCATGGGATTTGATTGTGAGAGCACTTAGTCATCAAGCCTTCAGGCTGCTCTACACTCATATCATTAACCTCAGCCTGTTAGAGGCCCATCTCATTCATATTCCACTGGCATTTTCCTGAGTCTTCACAGTACCACTGTGCTGAAAGGGGGGGGGGGGCCTGGTAATTGGATTATATCGTGTTTAAAAAAAATACATACAGATCCGGTCATATATTCATATATTTAGATCCAGTTCTCATTCTCTCCAATAATTAATATACTTTTGCCCTTCCCACTACATCCTTGAATGCAAATTGTCATTTCTCCTCAAACTAAATTGTCCTCGAGCCATCCTCTTATCGCAAAACACAGCTTATTGTCCTCCGCACGAATCAATTACCCAC
>CM030189.1:3717233-3874733 GCA_017639675.1 Aplochiton taeniatus
ACCATGCCTTTGCAATGGGCTATGACCAGTGCCTGTGCAAGACAAGATTGTCATAGTCTGTCGTTGCAGGGTCTGCTTGCAAAAGCGACACCTTGACGCAGTTAATTCAAATGTCATCATGTCACAACCTCCCTTGACGATCCATGAAGCCGTGGCGCGTTACAGATTCTACTGCACCACTAAAACACTTTCGTTTTAAACTTCTATATTTATTAAAGTCCTTTACTGCCTTTGGGTTTATGGATCTGCCTGCCCAGTAAATCTACAAAGTTGTCCTCTCCTTGTCCTCTGATAAAGCATCTGGATACACATTACGGCAAATGAATATGCTAAACTAACCAGGGTGTACGCACGCACGCACCCACACACACACCAACACACGTCCTCTCAAACCTCTTTCCCACCGATCCAGCCCACTGTAGTCGACGGGATCCGCCGGAATATTCCGCCGGCTCGCAGGATAACCCCTATGGAGCCGCTGAGTGAGTCCCTATAAGAGACTGGATGGTACACCCTGAGAGCGCACGGCCCCTCTAGCACCTCTGACGAGCGCCGGTCACGTGCGCTGTGTCACAGGTGCGTGGCTCAGGTAATTGCTGTGGGAGGGGGGGGGGGGGGGGGGGGAGGGAGCGTTAAGCCCCTGTTTTAGCGAGCACTGCCTGCTCAGTATTTATTGAGACACCCCCCAAAGCAATCTAGGATGGCAGCCACAGATGGCTCCTCTAATCCAGGTAAATTGTCTTTGAACCTTTCAGAGTAAACAGACGCACCATTTTCCTCCGCAAAGCCACTCCGTGGCGTCAGACGTGTGTGTGTGTGTGTGCGTGTGTGTGGGAGTGTGTGGATGGATGAGCGAGACGAAGAGGGAGAGACCGAGAGAGGAGGAGGAGGAGGAGGAGGAGGAGAGAGCGAGAGGAGGAGGAGAGACCGAGAGAGGAGGAGGAGGAGGAGAGGCCGAGAGAGGAGAAAGAGAGAGAGGAGGAGGAGGAGGAGGAGGAGAGAGAGAGAGAGAGAGAGAGAGAGAGAGAGAGAGAGAGAGAGAGAGAGAGAGAGAGAGAGAGAGAGAGAGAGAGAGAGAGAGAGAGAGAGAGAGGAGGAGGAGGAGGAGAGAGGGAGAAAAAGAGACTGTTCCGATCCAGGAAAGGATTCCGCCGTAATCGTGTGCCGTTCGCGCACATCGAAACGGACGACTTTGTTCCGAGTGAATTAAGACCCGGAGGAAAAAAAAAACAAGCAATCTCATCTTTCAACATCCCACTCTCAAATACGCGTCACAGCGGAGGTAAACCAGTGGCTTACTGTAGTCAGTACCAGGCTCGGACCGGGTATCAGTGGCTTACACTGTGCAGGTAGTCCTGTCATCCTAACAGGTCTCTCATATCATCCGCATTCATCCCGCCATGCCTTACATGACGGACACCGCCTTCGTCCCGGGGGTAAAAGAGGAGGCCAGAGTTTATGCCTAAAGATGGCTGCCCTGCTGTGCTTTGAGACGTGCAGGCGTGCGAAGATGAGTGGTCCTGTGATGAATGGGGGCGTCGCACGCGGCGATGATCACGCCCGCGCATGGCTTCCCGCGTAATTGATTTTTAATCCCCTAATAGAAAGTAAATCACACGCAATGCTGCCTCGGAGACAGGCAAAGAAGGAGAAGGAAAGAGAGAAAGGGAGGGAGAGAAGGGAAGAAAAAGGAAGAACGACAGAGTGGGAGAAGAGGAGAACAGACAGAAGGAAGGTTAAGATGTTCTCTTAACATCAACCTGGCTAAAACCCTTACTTAAAATGGCCGTGGTGCTATTTTTTTTTGCCCTGGGGTATCAAACGGATAAGGATGTGGTTTATCACACCGTCAAGTAAATTTCGGTCAAGAGGATATTGTTTAGATTGTGGAATTAAATATGGATTTATCCGTCAGTCACCAAAAGGTGCAGATTGCATCCGTCATTCTTGGTAAGCATAGCTTATACTCGACCCCTCTGTCAATATGTTTACCTAGGAGGGGGGGGGGGGGGGTCGATCTCTGTGGCATACCCTCACACGTCAAAGCTTGTGAATTAGACCCCCAAAAAAGGCTCATATACATTTTCAATAAATGCCTTGGTTTAGACTGTCTTCAGATGAGGCTTGAGGCTTTAAAACCAACTCAATAAATAACAGATACAGCCGACTCTCGAGAGGATCTGCCTCACAGGTTGCATGCGCAACACCACCCAGTTCTGCTGGCGTTTCGGGAGAGTGAGTAAGCGCTCTCATTAGAATATTAACAGGTTTCACTACTGTTCCTGCTTCTCTTTGAAACAAACAAACACAATACCTGCCCGGGACTTTAATATGGAGATGAGATGTTGTTGATATTAATGGGACGACCACTTGGGAAAAGAGATTTGCATCTGGCCCCCTCGCCGAGACTGCCGGTCTTAAAGTGGGCAGATGAGTCGTAACAAAACAGGGCCCCTGAAGGACTCGCTGAAGAGGGCTCCATACTTCAGTCCGGCTGGTATTGACTATAAAGGCAAGGGCTGTTTATGCAGAGTTGGCTTTGCCTTTGTAATAGGAAAGGAAGATAGGAAGTGGAGGGAGGGAGGGAAGGTGGAGGGGAGGGAGGGAGGGAAGGAAGGTGAAGGGGAGGGAAGGAAGGAAGGAAGGAAGGAAGGAAGGAAGGAAGGAAGGAAGGAAGGAAGGAAGGAAGGAAGGAAGGAAGGAAGGAGGGAAGGAAGGAGGGAAGAAGGAAGGTAGGTGAGGCACCTCCCAAAGCCTGCAGGCGGAGGTGTAGGGGTTGTCAGAAACTCTGTGGGCCCACTGACGGAGAGACAAGAGAGAGCGAGAGAGGGAGATAAAGGCAAGGCCTCGCTGTCACGGAACATGCCAGCCCCCCAGCCTGAGGAAGATGGAGGAGTGAAGGAGGAGAGAAAGACACGGAGTGAAAGAGAGGAAAAGAGAGCGCACGGAGATAAGAATGGAGCCCTCCAATGGCTGTCTTTCTGACTGTCTGGCTGACTGATGAGATTAGAGCAGCTAGTTAATTGCTTTGGAGAAAGAAAGAGAGAGAGAAAAAAAGGCAGAATAGAAAATAGAGCCGTGCCAAGTTCAAACCCGGGAGAATCTCGACGCGTTGAAAAGGAGTTACGGGAGAAAAGGGAAAATTCCGAGCTGTCGGAAACAGCACACCTTTTTTATTTTAGAGGAGCCGTGCGTGAGGCGTACCTGCCGCGCGCGCCCTCTTCACTCGGAGAAGCGCGCGGGCGCTGTTGACCTTGCCGCTGAGAGAAGGGCAATCCCGGTTAGCTGCTTTGAGCTCCATCTGACACCCTGCATAATGGATAGTGACTTGCTGCCTCGCCACTGTGTGCACAGACATTTATCCTCTTCAAATGTCTCCCTTCCCTATCTTTCCAAAGATGAAAAGGTCAGTAGACACACACTCTCTGGCGTGAATCCCGTGAATCCCCCCCCCCCCCTTCAAAAAAAATATTAATTTTAGGAACGTCAAGATGGAAATCGGCTGATTGGATTATGGGTTCCTGATTGGTTTTCACAGGGGATTGGGCGCTCGGATCAAACCTGACGACGGTCCCGAATGTTTTACTCATCGTGCTCTCGCCTGGACCTGACGCAAGACGCTGAGAATGAGATGTGTGCGCGACAATTGATACCTTGTCGAGCTCTGCGTCCAGATGCGTCGTGCCAATTCACGCTGAGGGCGCACGAGCCAACAGTTTGAAATCAAATCCGCAGCATTATGGCTACGCACGCTAAAGCCGCAGCAAGGAAACCGAGTCATGAAACTGTGCGCCCCTCAAAAGAATTGAGTGCACGGCGCCTCTGCCTCCATCCATCTTGTTCGGTTAAATCCCTGTCTTGTCACTGCGAGTGCGTGGTTGGGATTAGAATGAATAACCCTCCCCCAACAATTAGCTTCAAAGATCGTCGGTTGGCTCCCTCCGAGATGTCCTATTTTCACGACTGGTTCCTGTCGACTACAAGCTTAAGAGGCTCATCGGATTGATTACGGGCCTGGCACTTCAGCCCACGTGAACGTCCACTTGAATTGAAACCGCGCAGCAACGTTATCTTGCGCATTTCTTTTCTTTACTTTTTTTTTTACAACGATGTCATGACGGTCTAACACATTGCGACGCTCTCTAGGGAAGCGAAAACATTTCACGCGCCAATATGCTTTTACATGTATTCTCTCATCTGTATGCAGCCAAATCATACGTTGTTAGGCTACCGAAATGTGTTTCGCGGACGGGGAATTCGGAGCCCGTTTTGAGGAGGAAAACACTCTGTGTGCTAACGACCGGTAGCTCGTCTGCCTGTGGCGAACGGCGAGCCGTGCCAACATCAAAGCCCGGTGTCGGCGCTGACACGAGGCAACGGAACGGAGCCCGGAGGAGCATCCGCCCCCGGGCTGCTTAGCCATGCGTGCCGCGGGAGCGCAGCCCAATGCAATCACCTCCTCTCTCTTAATGGAGCTGTCAGGCCAATCACGAGGCAGCGAGCGGCGCGCTCCCTGCCGCAGAGGGTTGTGGCGTGGAGAGGCGCTAGCCGGCTGATGAGCCCTGGAGGACCCACGGGTTAGGAGGGGTTTGCTGTTGGTATGAGAGTGTGTGTGTGTGTGTGTGTGTGTGTGTGTGTGTGTGTGTGTGTGTGTGTGTGTGTGTGTGTGTTTTGGTGTGTATGTGTATATGTTTAAAGAAAAAAAAAACTTGAAGTACATTGGATGCACTACTAAGATCCACTTTCTCTTCCAACCAGGGAAATGGGAATGTGTGTATTTTGTTAGTGTGTATGTGTGTGTGTGTGTGTGTGTGTGTGCTTGTGTGTCTGTGTGTGTGTGTGTGTGTGTGTGGAGAGAACTGTCAGTCACATAAGAAGCCTGCCAGCCTGTGTGTGTGTGTGTGTGTGTGTGTGTGTGTGTGTGTGTGTGTGTGTGCGTGCCCGCGCGCGAGTGTGACACGGCCCCGTCAGCGAGCCGAGTCCGGTGATGGAGAGCCTGGAGGGGATTCTAATAAGATCCCACTCTGAGAAGAAAGCGCCGTCTGCCCATTGAGAGGGAGAAGGTTGGGGCCCTCACAGTGGAAATGAGGCAGGAGAAACGAGAGCCAGGCCCTGTGATGACTGATATATAAGCTGACAGGACTACTCGGTATGCAGAAGGCCACAGCACCACGCAGGAGAAATTACCTCTCCAGTTTGACACAAAGGCGCCTCAAAGAGCGTGTAGGTGTAGGTGTTGTCGAATGATTCGATCATGCCTAGAACATGGCTTGTGGAATTAGATTGAGGCCTCTCAAGGGGTGGTGTACGTGAGTGATAGTGTGTGTGTGTGTGTGTGTGTGTGTGTGTGTGTGTGTGTGTGTGTGTGTTCTTCACCTCTCTTGATGAACAGCCCGTTGGGGAGCAACATCAGCATTGTTATCGGCTGGGGGTTGTTGATCAAGCGGCGTTACAAGTCAACCCGAAACATCCGACCACGTCAAGTTACCACTTGAAAAACATCCCCGGCAGCAACAGAATGCACGGATGCGATGTTAATGAGGATGCTGGAGAGACCGGGGGCCACATTTCATATTCACGGGGGTTAATTCCCGATAATTAAAATCGCAGAGAAGTTTCAGCGGCGTATTACGGTAAAGGTCGGCTGGATAAAGACCACGACCTTCTCTTAACCAGAAGTAAAGCAAAAATATTGGCGTCGTACCATGCGACTGTTATTATATTCTGCTCACATTATGAAACAGTCGAGAGGGAGGCGGGAGGCCGCAACAACCATCTATCAGCGACAGCTTTCGCCTCACACGTATGCCCGCGCAGTCGATAAGTTAAGCGAGCGTGCAGTTGTTGATATGCCACGGGCTCCTGCCCATTTAGTCGTCCTGCGAGTCAACACGTATTTATTTTCATGGATGTACTCCAGCGAACGGCAATACACAGGGCTCCTTCCAGAAGAGCGCAGTCTGATCTGAATATCAAAGCGGCGTGTATTGAAAATGTATTCAGCGGGTGGCGCCCACTCTGTAGCTTTGACCCGGGACTCCCAGCCTTCTGTTGGGATCCATACAAACCCCTCTTAGAATCGCAGCTGACGGCGCCCGCGGGGACCCGTATCAAAGAGTCGCGGCTTCCATCACCAGATTGTATGTGCGTGTTCCTCCGCTTCCCGAGCCCAGGGCGCCACACACTCTCTGCACACGACTCAACGGGGAAACCGTCATTCTGTCACAATGCGCTCCGAACGGGGAACTTGAAACAATAACAAATAACAACATTTAGATGAAACACCGCGGAGGTTATGAACACTTAATTAGTCTGCTTTCCGAATGCTGTTTCATCTGCCGTCTTGCTGTTTTTTTATTGCCAACTGTTGGCTGGGAAAAAGGAGTGTACAGTGCAGATGCGCACTGCAAGCTGCCGCTTAGGGTTCCAATAGACTAACTGCAGTGCAGATACAAAGGCTATACACAGGCTGCAGTGTTGGATGGGTTCATTGGAAAGCGTGATCAATTATTTCCATCATCAAATAGGTTATCCAGACCACTTGCAGTATTTTATTATGCAGCGCTGTACGTTAGCCCAACGGGAGTCAACCAACTCAAAGCCAGGTCAACATATATTTATACGATCAGTCATCATTTTTGAATGACTTCACAACCAGTGTTTGGCCTTTCCCTGCATGAAATATGTAATATCCCTTGCCCCTGCCTGACATTTCTCCCAATTTTCCAGCTACTGTACTGTTACCAAATCAGTCACCATCGCTCTTTAATAAAAAAAAAAAACACTCAATATATTGATGCTTTCCATAAAGTTCTCACTAGACACACAACTGTCTTTCTTTTTCACCACTTTTCATTCCATCCAATAGTACATGCAATAAGTGCAGTACTCATTTGGTTGGGGATTAATAAATGTGTTATTGTGTGAGTGTCTTTAAAAACGTCCGCACACTTCCGAGTCGATAGACATTTTCTAAAACTATTGCTGAGCCCTTAGTTCTTTTAGAGCCTTCATCCAAACATTTGCGAGATTGTGAAAACATTAACATGGTTGATTTTCCCCCGTCTCCAGTGACAAGACAAACAATCACACTGAGCTTTTTTTCTTTTCTTTCTTTGCTTTGTTGTATCGATCCAGAGTCAGCTCTCCCGCTCTCAGTTTTATGCAATTATTCATTGCATTTTGATTCCCTCACTGATGCGTTTCTCTCCGTCTCACTTCTCCTCCACTAATGGAATCCACCTGCTCTATCTCGGTCCATATCGTTTTCTCATTATCTAAGAATGTACCATTTCAGGTGATTTAGCACAATAACCCCCCCCCCAAACCCAGCCAATCCCCCGAAGCCCCACCTCCCATCTTTAGAACCCCCCCTTCTTCTTTCTTTGACAGCTACAAAAAGAGACATGCAGCACTTTATTTGACAGTCACAATCCAGTGCATCCCCACGTTTGACTTCCGTGTCTGTATTAAATTTGGTTTCTCCGTGGCAGACGCAGCGGGTAGCATGCCATCCATCAACCCCAGTGAGCCGCGCGTGGCGAAACGCACGGTGGCATCTTAGACGCAGACACACCAGGCCACTGCCGTTGTGAATAGGATTTCATAGGTTCCACACACAATAAAAGTGAAATGGAACCAGTAAGTGGTTACTGCGCTGTCCCTTTTAGCGAGGAGCACAAAAGCAGCGATTGCTGTACCGCGTCCGTAAGAGCGGGCAGCGCCGCGGCATTGCATTAAGCAACATGAGGCAGAGATGTCACGGTGGCTTGGCCTCTCTAACTTATCATGTCTGAGGTTTAATTTAACAGATTAGATTTGTTACTGAAATATGACTAATATCCTAGTTGATCTAATACAGTGCGAGGCAGTTTGTCTTCAAAGCTAATCTCTGCGTCCTGACAAGCACTGAGCTGGACAAACTGTCGCAGAAATCGAATAAACTATATTCAGGGCTGAATCACATAGTAATAGACATTTGATAATGTGGTACCTATATGAACTGCAATGCGACCGCGACGAAACATTCAAAGCTGGGGAAAAAAGCCTTCTCAAGACAACAGTGAGATCGATTGGCCCAGAATGCAACACGACGGCATAACGAACGACGAACCTCACCACCTGTGTCACACAATTACCAGGAATGTGGTGCCGGCATTCCAAGGAAGGGCCTCTGTTCACGCGAGGCAAACAGATCGATACGCGGGAAATTACACGCAGGCATATGGACACCTGCCTCATTTAGACTTTATTTTCCTTTGATTAACACGCCCTCGAGTTAGCGATTTGATTGCCTGGCTCACCATGCAGCCTAATGCAGCCTCAATGTTTTATTCTGAATTACTGATGGGACTAATGGAATGTGGCCTGTGGTGTCAGGGAGGTGACAGACAGTTTCCTTGGGGGAAAAAAAACAAAGAGGCTGTGTTTTCATTTCTCCTAACGCCATTAAGGATGACCTCGACGTCTTTGGCAGCGGGCGGTGGCACGTCGTGTCGGATGTGGGGGCGGGGGGGGCGGTGAGAAGTGAAAAGCTGTTTCCTGCCTCGCTTCTTGTTGGGCGACTAACCTTCCCCGATCCCTTTGTTCTGCTCCGGCCGAACAATCGTCCTTTCACGCATTCAAATCCAATATGGTGCTCCGTTAGTGACTTTCCCTTTGAATAGTGAACGAGGGGACCGGTGATGAGCTTTTACGACCTGTCGTGTAGTTCATTCTAGTCATTGTGCAGGGGACTTTGTAAGGACAAGGAAAATACCGACGACGGCCGGACCCGCACCGTCTCTCTCCCCCACTCTCCTCCTGTGTGTCTCGCGGGTTTATTCTCACACATCATCGGTAGCTTTTCACTGTCCATCTGCCTACGACTGATAGCGGTGTCTCCTGCAATGCTATTTATTGTTACAGAGCCCCAGCGCTGTCTCTATGGTCGACGCAAGAGGCTCCCACACAGGTGCCTCCCAAAGCTCCGACTGCAGCTGAGAGGCTGATCCGTAGAGGCAACCGTGACATTGCCTTTTCAACCGAGACAGAGAGCCACAGCATCGCTGCGGACCGCCACAGCCTCCCCTCTGACGAGGCGTCCGGACGGACACATCCTATATCCATATGCTCCTTTTCTGTCTCATTTAAATCACCCGGAATCACACTCCGGGTCCCGGTGAAGCATGTGATGAGGTTTGGGTGCTCGCGTGGGTGAATTATTGATTAGGGCTGGAGGAACCCATTTCACCCAGAGGGTACGTTGGTCTGATGTGCGAAGTGAACACTCTGCAGAGAGACAAGGTATTTTAGACCCATATTCATCTCAGTCAAGTCATCTGTCTCAAATTTGGGTTGACACTTTCCGCTACCGAGTTATTTCATGACGTGGTTGGGATTACTGACACGTGTGACGTGAAAAAAACATTTACATTTTATATTTAAAATGCATAATATATTTTTGGGCGGTTTTTCAATGATTTATGTTGTTGGAGTATTGATACACGCCTCTCTCACAGGGTTCAACGTGTCCAACGTGATTCTCGCAGTAAGTTTCCGTGTCGCATAGAGTTTGTGAAGGCCATTAAGTCTAATGAATGTGGAAACCCTTTGGAAGAAGGCCCGCCAAATATGCGGAATTAAATGTCAACTCCGGTCCGGCATAATTTGGTGTGATGGTCTGAGAAGCATTCACGCTCTGAAAGGAGCTAATTTAACCATGGGAGTGTTCTGTGTCTAGAGCAATACGAGCGCTCAAGTGTGTTCGACCTCTTTCTAAAACAATGCGAATGAGAAAATGAGAAAAATCTATGAAATGGTCTTTTATTTGGGCGGGGGGGTATTCCAGCTTTCTTCCTTTTGAAATCCCCCCCCCCCCCCCCCCCTCCTAATTAGGGGCTGTACTCATCTGTTGACCTGAGAATCCTGTCTTTGTGTGAACCCCCCTACTGACTGGCCCTGGCATCAAGACAAAGAGAGAGAAGGATCGGAAGATAAGAGAGGGTAGAGTTGCCATAAAGAAAGGGGGATGTACACGGAGGGAAAGAGGGTTTCTAAAATGAAACATTCACACACAATTAAAAGAGAAATGAGCGAGGGCCGAGCGTGTTTTGCTGCGCCGCTAGTTCGATCTCCGACATAAAGAGCTTCATTAGGGATGTTTTTCAGCAGCAGCAGCAGCAGCAGCTCTCTGAACTGGGGCAACTCCACTCGCCTAAGCCCGAGGTCCAATTATCCGGGGTGCGAGGTTTGGCGACAGAATACGCGCGAGGTGTTTGACCGAAACCGGGGTGTTTGACAAGGACGCCATGGACGAATCAGCCCAAAACGAGACGGCGGAAGGTCAACCAGGACCCGGCGCGAGGCAAAGCAGACATGCCAGACAGTATGACGAAGGAGAAGGCCACAGTGATGACTCCATTGGCGGGCGTGAATCCGCTCTGTCTGGCCCGCTCCCTACTCGCATTTCACACCGTAACTTTTCCATGAGGGATGACAATTTCCCCCGTGTGACCCAACCAGAAATCACATTAGGCAAGATCCACTCCGGATTTCCCCCGAACTGGGAGAAGATCCCAGTCTGAATCCCTTTTTCTGCGTCCAGATCAACATGCAGGTGGCGGCCTGGCAGTCCAGCCCTTTGACAAAGTGGAGCCTGAGGCTGATGGATGGGAGATTGGTAGAGCAGAGCCAGTCCCAGATTATGTATTGATTAGATCTCAGGGTCCCTGGGTGAGGCGGTGGGTCCTCTTAAAAGCTGACCTCGATGGCCGGGCGACATCCGTCTGGCCTTGTGGATGAAGTGGGTCCCCGCGCCGCACCATCATCGGCGCCACAGGTTCACCCCCCTCCGCACGGTGACTGCCTTACGAGATGGAGTCCGCCTGACCTCCGGGGTACGCCCGCCGATTGCTTCCACCGGGCCGAGAGAGATGAGAAGACGCTGGGCTCTGGCTGCGTCGGCCCGGAGGAAACACATCGGGGTTATCGTTTACAGCCAACCGTTTTTGGACATCTTCCACGTCGGACGGTGCTATCTCCATGGCTTGCCTTTGCTGCAGTGTGAGGATCCATATGTGAGCCGAACACATTCTCTCCGTCTAAGCAGAGCCACAGGATCACAGCTGTATTGTACATGGGGAAGCGCTGTCAGAGTTAATACAGAACACTTGGCACCCCAGTGTTGAAATCATTCTGGGGACCTGCCGCATGGCTAATGGTGTAGGGAATTCGTCTTATAAAAGTGACTCATTGTGACAGTGGCCTGAGCGATGGCCCTACTGTCAATTAGCCCCCCTAATTAATTGATTTGTGTGTTTCCAGGCTACTGGTCAGGGGCACGCCACCCCCTTTGCCCCCCCCCGTTCAATTCCACGCCACGTTGATAATAACCTCTCAGAGAGGCCTCCCCTCCCTTGAATTCATAACTTTACGTCTGACCTGTTTCCATCATCCTCGCGGCATATGAAGATTGATCAGTTTCATTAGGGCCGCGTCGGGGCCGGCCAATTGGAGCTGGCCAGACACCCGCCCACCTTCCTATGAGATCCATCACGTCACAATGAGAGACGGTGGGGCCACTAAAGATGTTTTGCTGGGCTTCATTCTCATCGTGTCTGCTTGGTGGGGATTCGATTTTGGTCTGCAACTTAAAAAAAAAAAAAGAAGTTTGCTTTTGATATTAACATGCTTCTTAAATCAACGACCATTAGACCCGGGGTGCCGCACGCACGCCATGATGGAGATTCTGCAATGTATTTAATCATGATCAAATTACTGTCCTCAACATTAATGAATGATGAACATTTGCATTATCCCCTGCTGGGAACACTGGGTTCCAACACCATCTGCTGTTTGTTATACTCCCTGTTACCTCGCCTGTGGTCCTTTGAAGGGGGAGGTTTTAAAGGCATTCAAACATAATGCTAAATAGCTGTCACTACAGCCGCATGAACACCGGCGGAATATCAATTCCCAGCGCGGCGCGAGGACGCTCACAAAAGAGCACTTTTGTGTGGCGAAGTCGACTTGTAATTGGCTGATTCCCGCAGGTCCGGGGACCAACGGGGTTGCGAGGACTGCGGCGCGCTGTCCTGTAACTACAGACAGATCCATTAAACCTGAACCACTGTCACCTGCTCTCAAGTAGGCCACCGAATGCGCCAGCTAGTTATTATGCAGCGCCGCGCTCTTCAAAAACACTGGAGATAGATGGAGGCATGTATGGCTTTGCACTGTCGATTTGGTCTGTTAAGTACATACAGCCAGAGTCGGTCTTTTGACGCACTGAATCATGCATCCTTTTATTTCGCAATTTTGCTACCGACAGGAGGTACTGCAAATTGCGATGCGGTATATGTTTACCTCTCTTTGTTAAACTGCGATTTATCTAGATAAACAAAAAGCATCCATCTGACTCATAATGGGAGATGCTAATTGGGTATGACGTCAGCCATGATAATGTAAAGTGACCACACTATAAATGATGCCATAGAAATATTTGAATCAAGGGACAATATTTAATTGTAATATTCATCATCCACTTTACGGTTGTTTGATGGCTATTCACAGGACCAGTCAGAAAGAGAGCAGACATCTTGGGCACTATGCCATGTTGTGATGGCTAATTCAATAACAGCTGAGCTCCATACAGTAAATCTAAAAAATGATTATAAAGATCAGAGAGCAGTGGGCTATTCAAGAAATAAATAAATGAGTTGGAACAAATCATATGCAAGCCATTATTAAAACTTGACAGGGTCATGCCACCATATCTGAATGACGTATTGATGCCAGCACTCATTTGATGCAGATTAGTTGTTAATTAATTGTTGTCAGGATTGTTTTTGTCTATGAATCACTTAAGGGATTCACCATTCAAATCATATTCTCAATACGGATTGGATCTTTTTTTACTCACCGCGCTTCAAAAGGTATATCTGTAAAATGTGTGCTGATCTCTATTCCATGTGACCTGTGGCTCCGACATTAATTAAACAAGGTGATTCGTACACAATGTGGTTTCCAGAGACGGCGAGTCTTGATGGAGGGGCCAGTCCGACCGTGACGTTTGTAATTGCGACTGGCTGTCATTGCCACAGTGATTTACGATATATTTAATGGACAATTAGGTGACAGATTAGCGGGGTCTCATCTGTTTGGCATAAGTTTTGTTTGAAAGTTTGACTTTCCGTCTCGTTCTCCGCCACGAGTGTCAGGCAGACGCAAAGTCAGATGCCGTATTTGTAATTCAGTGGCATATCGGAATAAGGTGGGAAATCCTAGCTTTCTGCCATGGTAAACCGGGACATTGCCAATACTACGTTTCCCAGAAGCGCAGTGTTGTTCTCATTCCCATCAAGGATCAGCTGTAAACCCACATACAGAAACAAAATCAGTGCAACATTTTGCCGCCATTTTTGTCGACCAGGACCCACAATAAATGTGTATATGTTTAGTACCGTAGTGGCTACTTTCATAAATGAGCCTATTCAGTATTCAAGCGCAATTTCCATGCTGGGAAAAGAGTGTGATTCGTTTTTTTTTTCATAGACCACTCACCTAAGTACAGCCGTGGTTAAAGTCTTAGTTAAGCAGTCAAATTCCCTTGCATTCATCATTCATAGCCAAGGAGGTAGCTAAAGCGCGATTGATTTCCTTTCTGTTTCCACTTAGATGAAGTGGAGTTTATTTGAAGCACCTTCCAACTTCGTTTGAATTTATAAACAGATATTACTGGAGGAAAACCTGCCTGGAATAAACGGTGATACATCAAACACTATTTACCAGTCAACGTGCCGAGTCACCATGCTACCTTTGAGAGATATGAACCTGTGCCCTGAGCTATTATTAATATTAGCAGCATCAAAGCGGAATCAAATCCTCATTCTCTTTGACCTCTGGAAAGGGAGGCAAACGCAGCATGACTCCTCTATGGGGGGCTTTCTCCAGCCCGATGGACACAGTGGACTAATCAATATTCCTTCCGAGAACGCGGAGCTGTGCCTCCATATGAGAGCTCCGGTGCAAGGCAATTCCTAACGCAGGCACCACGGAAGACCTTATCCAAAGGCCTGGGAAGAAGCATATATTGTTTCCAGCTGGCCTTGCGGAATACTCTGAAGACCTTACCCGTGGCTGATGAAGTTTCCACGCTTTTTATACGGGAACTTGTTCCCGGTAAATATTTGATGGGTTTCTCTCTGATCTAAGCAGTGGGAAGGAAACAGAGCCCTAATTAGGGGCTAACCTTCAGCTGGTGAAATGTGCCAGATCGACAGAAACGGCGGGAGGAGATAATTGGCTGGTCAGACACCGTTCTGTTGTTGTGGCACTCTCATCTGCCTGGGCTTTAGCTCGCCGTCGGCGTCGCTCACGGGAAAGGTCGTTCTCCCGCCACAATGTCAGCGTCACGCACGTTGTTGTCCACCAAGTAGAGGTTTGAAAAGGTGGGTTTCCATTTGCTGTGTCATAAATGCGATTGTTTTCCCTAAAGGGCGTAGCCGTGTGTAATATTAGGCCCCGGCGCGGGGCGCCTATTAGCGCTGTTGTCGTAGCCGTCAGGCTGCCAGGACAACAACTTTCCCGGTGTCTGTGAACACAGTCGGTGTCTGGTCTGCCATCAGTATGCTACACCTCTCCCATCCAAACCGCGGTTCAATCCAGCTCTGGAAAAACCCATCTACAGAGCTCAGCCCCACACAATCGGCTGAATCTCAATGTGGCGGCAGCGAGATGAATCGCCGGCCACCTGCTGCGGGGTATCAACGAGCGCCTCGGCAAGAGCCGTATCGGCATGGCAGCGGCCCGTTTGCAGACATATGTCGTGTTCCATGAAATAACCTTTCTTTTGTTTCCCCGTTTGAAAGGAGGTCTCTGGCTCTTCACTTGGGGACTCCACAGATCAGAGTTTTGTGCCGGCGCAAACCGAGACGCCGAGTGACAACCTGGTACGGGGCGCCCTAGGGGGTGGATGGGTGCGTTTGAAAGTCAGGGTAGCGCACGGATTCGGAACCCAGCAGGGGGCCACCAGTTGCCCGCTGGCAACCAGCTCATTAGGCCCGAACTGAAAGAGCTTTTCAGAAAGCATTAGTCATCTCTTTATCTCACAGGATTACAGCGGGAGACACACCTGAAGAAGAAAAAAAAAGGGAAAAGAAAAACAAAAAATAGACAACGCCATCCTCCTCAGCGTGAAGCTTCCCTCCAAATAGACCAATTCCCCCCCACAAAGCAGAAGGAACCACAATAGAAACAATTAAACGTGAATGCATTTATTTAATGGGGAGAATGTCAGCCATTCCAATGTGGCAGCTAGTCTAAGATTGTGTACGCGCCTGCGCTGAGCTTGCCTCCACCGCAGGAAGAGCCTGAGGTGCAGCTGGAGGAACTCGGTTGGCGTTCCTGTTACTCATCCAGGGATGCGGATAACACTCCCTGGACAAATGGGTAAAGTAGAAAAGAATTCTTAAAAAGAAATGTTGGATGCATTTGAATACTGGCCGTGTTCCCCCTTTGTTTACAGCGTTCCTGTTCAACATGTAAATGGGACGCAATCATCGGGGTGGACACGTTCTCTCCGCCCCCCCCTCCCCCCAGCTAGCCGAGGTCCCTGTGGCTAACGCAGTCACCGTCGTGCAGTACATGAGCTTTTTATAGAACAAGACGGTCTGTGGAGAAACGTTCCTTCCAGAAACCTTCCACGTTGCTCCTGTTCAATTGTCCTGGGCAAAGCTCCTCTTTCACATTTTTATTTTATTTCAACGACCGTGCTTTGATGTTTTGCAAATTCAATTTATCGTATTCACCTACTCGGCGGTCATGTTCACTGTTTCAAAAGAACGCTTCGAGGCTTCATGAGAATATTCATGATATGCAAGCCTTTGATTTGTGATTAAATAGTTTGCTGTCTTGCTCTAACAGGTCCCAGGAAAGGTGTGAATTGAAGGTAGATTTATATATTCCAGTGCTGTGGAACTACCTTAAGTAGCATATTTAAATACAGATATGCCAATTGTGATGGATGACCATAGATAAAGGTATGCTGTACAGATTTTGCACAGGCCGCTGTTAAATACATGTTTTGAGCCATTCAAGGGCATCCAGGAGACGCAAGAGCCTCTTAGAAAGACCTGGCCGGGAGGAGAGCGATTCGAAAAGACACCCACCACATTTCCACTCAGACAAAGAACCAAGCCATATCCTTTTTCTTTCACAAGACAAGTCAGATTAGTCATCAGTCAGACGCTATTATATTATGTATTATTATTTTTTTTATTATATATTATTATATTATATATTATTATTTTTGTTCGTTTTACCCCAAACCACCCAGGCACCCCGGTCAGCGCAACGAGGGGCGCATTGGTTATCGAGGGGCGTGAAACGTCTACGTTCTCCTCCGGTAAATAAAAGATTTCCAGTAGTGGCAGGGGGGTACGGTATCTTCAGTCTCCAGATTCAGGATAAGAAATGTGTGTGGAGAAACATTTGTTCAGGATAGCTTAGCTGCTATTCTGTTGTTGCTGTTGTTGTTGTTGCTACGTTTTCCAATTCCAGGATCAAAAACATTTAAGCTTAAAGATTTATCCAGGTAGCCTGGAGGTTTCCAAAAGGTGTTGGTTTTATCAATGTAAATAGACTGCCACCTGAAACATAGTAATAGTGCTATTGGGATATGGCAAGAACATGAAAGTGTTTAACACAACACTACAATCTTAACATTTACTGGCTACATTTTGTAAAAAACGATTGCATGACTCCATGGCGACTGAAACAACCAGTTAACTTGTGTTTGTTCATGTTTTATCGTTGATGTCAGATGCGCAAATTAACATCTCATCGCCCTGTCACTTCCATGGCTGACATGTTTTTTTGTAATGTTTTATTCAGGAAGGAGTGATTAATAATGATATCATGTGTGCTCTCCTTATATAAAGCTGTCAACACGAGCTTGTCTACCAGTGCAGTTGTGACTGTAGTGAAGACGCTGGTCAGCCACGTGTGTGTGTGATCACATCTCCTTGGGATCCCTCCCCAAAGCCCCCCTATTGGTATCCTGTGGCCGACGCCTCGGATGAGTGTGTGTTCTCTCTCATAAAACAAGATGTCTTGATTGTCAGTGTGTATATATATATATATGCAGTTTTCCCATTCTGGCTTCCATAATCGGCGGCTTGCTCAAAGTGCACACTAGAATCAAGAGCACCGACCTTCCCTCTCAAACTCCCAACCCCCCTCCACCCCTCCCAGATTGGGCTGGGTCACACGGCTGATACTTGCGGGTTTCTTGCACCTGAATTACAGTATGTGGAGTTACGTATGAAGGGTGAGTGTGGGGAGGGGGGGGGGGGGGGTTGGAGGGGGAAGAAGAAAGAGAGACATCTTAGAACTGTGAGATGCACATCTCAACCCCGCAGTCATCTTTAATTTGCCGCTTAATGCATTATTTCTCTCTTAATTCCCCTCGGCCCCATCAAGGCTTCTTCCACCACGTGCTCAGAGAGAGCCTTGGATGTCAAGTTTTTGCCCACTGAGAGGAGAACGTACCGGGGCAGAAATATATGATTGAGCCCCGCAGTCGGTCGGAAAGAAAAAAAAAAAACACGCTCACGTCGGGTCTGGTATGGGATGAGTGTCAGAGGAGCTCCGCAGTCTGGGTTTCCTGAAGAGCCACTCAATCTACCAATATGGGGACTAGACGGGGGCAACATTGCATAGCCTGGGTCCCTGGAACATGGGGAGGGGGTGGGGAAAGGGGGGGGGGGGCTATGCTGTTAGCCGAGATGAGATGAGTGCAGTCACTAAGGTGATCAGAGAACTGTTCTCTACCCAGCAGAAGAGGAAGGCAGAGAAGGGAAGGCTGTGGGCACATAGGGAGGTGGAGAGAGAGAGAGAGAGAGAGAGAGAGAGAGAGAGAGAGAGAGAGAGAGAGAGAGAGAGAGAAACACGTAGAGGGGAAGGGCGGAGGAGGGCAGGACGGGCAGGAAGGCGGGAAGAGGAGGGCAGAAACCGAGGGAGAGGAAGAAAGGGAGGGGAAAATGGGACAACGGTGAAGGGAGCGGATGGGAAGAGTGTCTGAGGATTGGGAGTGCCCTCTAACGGAGGCTTCACCGTGCGCCGCCCCGCTGCCGACTTCCCGAACCCCCCCCTTTTTCACGGGGACAGCCAGCTCCTTTGGAATGCAAATGCGTAATAAATGTAATCTTGTCTCCCACGGATCAGAGCGAATCGCAGGGCACCTCGAAGTCCCTGATACTGAGTGGTGCGATTGAACCTGTGTTTGAGATGGTGACCGCTAGTGAAGGGTATTAGTTGTTTTTTTTGCATTGATATTGATATTTCTGAATGCCATATTCTACCAGGTCACAGTGGCATCAATCTACAAGTGGGAATCGACGGCGAGAGGTTGTTTTTCCCCTGGAATGTTGTTTTAAGGCAGGTTGTCTGGAATGTGTGATGTTTCACCCCAGTGTGTGCAGGGGAAAGAAGATGGATAAACAACAGCTTGATGAACAGCTTCTCACGTTGGTTCCCGGGTCACCTTGGCGACCGGCGAAATCCTTACATGAAATTGCCCGCGAAAAAAGAAAATCATTTCCCCAAGATTGGTTCGGAAGAGAGGGGCAGAGAGAGAGACAGAGAGAGAGAGAGAGAAAGAGAGAGTGAGAGAGAGGCAAGAAAATGATTGTGTTATGATAGTCAGTGTGCGTGTGAGCAGAGCAAAGGGTTTAGGGGGCAGAAATGAAGGAATAGAAAAACACAGCGGGGCCAATATTTCAAGCACAGCTTGCTCTCTCCAGCGTCCCAGCTACGCGTCGCCGCACGCAGACTGCGAACCTCTGTCTGGGAGGCACGGTAGCGTCTCCATCCAACCCCCTGGTCTGATCGGGAGCTCCACGGGGTGGGGTGGGGGGGGGGGTGGGGGGGGGCACACCCCGCCCCACCCCACCCCTCCGTCCCAGTCCGGGCACCCCCCCGCATCAGGCGTGCCTAATCACAGCTGTCAGCGTTCGTGGCTTCTCGGCCACCCTGGGCCTGCATCCTCGCCCCGTCTCCCCCGCCATCACCGTGGGGCATAAACAATTTGCCCTAACCGCCGTGCTCCGTAAGGGGTCCCCCCACTCCCTCACCAGTCTCTTTGCGCCCCGTTCTCCTGGGTTAGGAGACCCAGGGAGGTAAGGACGGGGCAAATAAGTGGGACTGCGTGCGGTGCTGATGGACACCAAACTGCCTCTGAATCTCCTCTGTACTTTGCAGGGAACAGCTGTCCAAGGAGAGAAAAGAAACAGCCTCTTATAGGCAGGTAACGCAATAACAGCGATTACGTGTGATTCTACGGCAGGCAAAGAAAGATAAAAAATGATTCCTATTACTGTAAGATTTTATCTGTCAGATGTTCGGGATTTTAGGGTAGGTAGCTTACGCCCAGGGTAAAAAAGGACTTTTGGTCAATAAACATATATGGAATAAAACAAAGTGGGTGGTAAGACCCAATAGAAATAGCAAATATAATCAGAATGTGATGAAACTGAAGGGATCTTTTTTTTTTTTTGTTGGGTGGTAAAATGAAACAGGTCTTTTGTTTGGGTTTTTCCCAGCCTGAGAGTGCCTGGGCTTATACCTGCAGACTTGGCTGTGATTGAAACAACCACTCAGTGTGGCCCACGGAAGACGAGAAGTGGAGACAGAGAGAGAGAGAGAGAGAGAGAGAGAGAGAGAGAGAGAGAAGGTGAGAGCAAGAGAGACAGCCCGAGCAAGAGACACACAGAGAGAGAGAGAGAGAGAGAGAGAGAGAGAGAGAGAGAGAGAGAGAGAGGGAGACAGAGCGAGAGGACGACAGAGTGAGAGAGCGAGAGCAATTACAGAGCCCCAGTCGTACCTTTTCTCTGAGGAGCCAGCTGGAACACTTTAGAGCGTATCGCCAACGCGGCTCTGCTCACCACCAGCCCTGCTATCTAGGTAAACTAACAGGGTTAGCAGTCAATTGAATGAGCCATCAGCTTTCCCTCCAACCTGCTTCCTGAAAGGTCCTTAAACTCTCTCTGTTGGCATGCCAGCTCTGTTATTATTTTGCCCTCCATTAAACCGCTGGTGTTTGTCCGTGCAGCTGTTGCACTGTTTCCCTCCCATCAGAAGAAACCCTGCCAGGTGAAATCGTGAATCGTTTTGAGGAGTGACAACAGCGTCTGTACACGGGACCCTGAGGGCTGACCTTCCAGCTAGCCTCTTATCTCGCACAGACACACACACACACACACACTCATACACAAACGCACACGCGCGCACACACACAAACACAAACCCCCCCCCACACACACACACACACACACACACACACAAAGAGAGAGCCACACAGTCCTATTCTTATCAGAGCTGGCTGCTAAATCCCTTTGGCTCTCGTAAGGTGTCTTTAAAAAAGGGCTTGGCCCGTGCTGTGAGGACCCCAGGCCGGGCTGCCCGCGCCGCTGCCTGCGTCGTCTCCGGTGTGGCCCGGGACCGCAATCCAATCAGACAGATGGAGGGGCTGCTTGAGGAGCGGCACAAGGTACCTCTCCCTGCCAGTAAACACTGGCAGCTCGCGGATTTAATTACATTCACAGTATGGTAAGCGGAACGGTGACACAGCCTCCCCTGCCCACCCCTGTGCTCAGGAGCGGCGTCCAAGGCGATGTGGAAGTCACTTGTGTTCGAAGCCGAACGGAGAACTAAAGACCAGGAGGAAACGGTGCGATGTCGTCGTCGTTGTCGTCCCCCCCCCACCCCCCCCCCGGCCTCTCCCCGCCATGCGCCCATGACTAATTTGACCGCATGAAACCACTCGGAACCCCCCGCAACCGTGGTCTGCCGGCGACCCCGCGAGGAGGAGAGGAAACGAGTGAAGCGGGTTCAGCGTCTACAGGTACTGTATACTACAGGTACTGTATACTATAGGTACTGTATACTATAGGTACTGTATACTACAGGTACTGTATACTATAGGTACTGTATACTATAGGTACTGTATACTACAGGTACTGTATACTATAGGTACTGTATACTATAGGTACTGTCCACTCCCAGAGGCACCCTGGTGTTGACCTGAGCTCACAGCCACGCTGACCCCGGACGCAGCCCCCGGCTCCACTCAGCGGGCCCCGGGCCCCAGACAGGTTACAGCGTCTCCGGGCCACTCTGCTCCCCACGCTCCCCCTCCTCTCTCCGCCTCCCCGGTAAGATGTGTGCCTGTTCAAACCCGGGAAGCGGACGCCGGGTCGTTGGAACGGCGGCCATGAAGGACACAGCTGTTGGATCATTACGTGAGAGAGGAGCGCGGCCGGCCCCTTCCATGGCCGCCCTAACTACCCCCTCGGCTCCAACAGGAGGGATGCAGAAACAGGCTCCGGGGGGGGGGGGGGGGGGGGGCAGTGGGATCCTTAGAAACAGGACGGTGTGCGCGCCGGCATTCTCTGCGTACGCTGTGAGGTGGGCTGACATTGACGCTGTTCTCTGCTCATTAGAGCGGCCGGGTTGTGTGTGTGTGTGTGTGTGTGCGTGTGTGTGTTGTGTGTGTCTGTGTTTGGCCGGGGAAAATCAGAGCTGTATCTGATTAGGGTGGGAGAGCAGAGCGGAGTCCTTGAAAAGCCTAATTGATTAGTCTTTCGTTTTTCCCTCACCCTTCCGCCTTTTCTTTCTCTCTCTCTCTCTCTCTCTCTCTCTCTCTCTCCCCTTTTAAATAAAGTGGGATGAATACAAAGACACCATAGCCAAGGCAGGACCACCCACCTGTCACCTCCAGGCTGCCAATTTAAACCCTGCACTCAGGCACTTAGAAGCACCATTGTTGGCAACGTTTTTACACAGCGGGTTTTAAACTTTTGCCACTCCGTCGGAAAGTTGGAGTCGCACGAAAACATTTAAGTGGGATAGACATCAGTGGAAATGATTCGGGGAAATGGATGAGAGGCGCGAAAACATTTTTCGGCATTCAAATTGGAAATGAAAGCAGCTGTAATGGGATTGCTGCAGTGGGCGGGCGGGGGGACAGACAGGCAGGCAGGTAGGCAGGCAGGCAGGCAGGCAATCCTGGGCTGATTCAGTCCCAGTTTATGTTGTTGTTGTCATTGTGAAGGAGAACATTAATTCCCGGGCTCACTAGACTCCAAGGAGCGGCATCCACTGCTAGCTAAATCTGCTGTGTTTACATGGCCCTGTCTGCCGGGGTAACAGAGGCAGCCACCTATCAGCCCCAAACAGACAGCCGACTTTTTAAGTGCTCGTAGTGAATAATTACGGCCGACCAAACGATTGGTAAACTGGTGTGCCTTCATTAATTCCGTGACAGGACATTTTAACTTGGAGTACGCCGTGCCCATGGTAACCCAACCAGCTGGGTTTGAGATGCTAACTTCTACGGATAGTTTGTTGATTTTGAAATACACTACACTGGACCCTTGCATTTGCAAGAGGAATGTTCTGTTCCTGAAGCGTTTCCCTCGGTTACAGACTTCTCTTTAGGAGAACAGTTGAGCTCTTTTGTATTGACTTTATGCTAATATCAGGAGCTGATTATGCACTGTTGTTGTGTTGTTTTTTTCAGCTGGCAGTGAAGGTCATAATGAATCCAATTGGCGGTGAAGATTTACGACCATTTTCCCACAGAATATCCGTTCATCTCCTTCGGACTTGAAAGAGCCCGGTAAGCCTCGTGTAAGCCCACTGACCGCGAGTCATCAATTATGAACATGGCCAATTTAATCTCCATTGTTGTTTACACTTTCCAACAAATCATTTCCTGTCCGTGTGTTTGGCCGGGTCTTTCATGTGTTTTCCCCGGCCTTTCCGACTCTTTGCCCCTACCCTGCTGTGCTCTGCTCTCTGAATGCCAATATGTCTGCCTGGAGCGTGGAAAAGTCTCCCCCTGAGAAGGAAGGTGACCATACCCCGTGTCTTTGAGACCTGTGTGAGTGTGTGTGTGTGTGTGTGTGTGTGTGTGTGTGTGTGTGTGTGTGTGTGTTGATGTGAGTGGGTTTGAGAGTATGTGTGAGCGCTCGTCTGTGTACCAAGCAACATCACCCATATCCATACTTTGTCGCTTTGAAAATCATAACTGCATGATAGGAAACTGTGTGAATTGTAATATCAAACATTGTGACATGACCATAGACAAGGAGATTTGGGCAAACCATGTTTTCTGATGGTCATCGCTAGGCATCATGCATTATCGATACCGCGTGATCCCATCTGCGAGACGGAAACGTTCCCTCCAGCGAGCGGTTTGGGCAAACGCGAACGTCGGAAAGAAGGCCTCCATAAGCGGGAGGTAGAGCGCGCCGCGTCGCCTGCAACGGCCGCCCGCCTCCTCGGAGACCCGTCCCGCCGGGCCCAGGGCGCGGCTTCCCCTCACCCCTCACGTCCCCGCCGATGGCGCGGCCCTGACTGCCGCCTGCCGTAATGCAAAAGCATTGATCTTTCCGCTCCCCGCTCCCGTTCGCCCAGCACACATCCTTGAAAAGACGTGGCGTCAGATCTGCCTGAAGGATAGTCGATAACAGGTAAGGACGCGTATTATAAAACTCCGGCTTTCGCGACTCAATGATCAATGTCTTTGTGACAAGGAACCAGGAAGGATGGGGGGACGACGACGACACACAATGTGGACAGAGCATGAGCAAGTTTCTCTTTGAAGGAACGGTAAAGCCATTCCAAAGAGGTTTGGATGCAATAAAGAGTAGAAGAGACTTGCCATTGTGTATCAGGTAATCAAAAGTGACCGGCGAGAATGCTGAATCTGAATCGATACGCCGCTATATAAATTAGCCTCTTGCTGAGTCCATGTCTTGTCACAAACACTCTGTAAGTTACCTTGGAGCCATGGCTTTCGCATAAAAGCCTGCCAATAAATCATCTTTTTTCCCTTCTTCAAGGGAGTATGTACAGACACAAACACAAACTGAATTTTTATGAACTATTCTCCTACTAGACCCATAACATTATTCCAAGTCAATATCATGTGTCTGTGGCTTTATTCCCTGATCACGGGGGGGGACGTTAGCGAAAACCAAGCGCCACAGCGCCGAACATCCACAGTTACCCTGTGGCTTCCTACTGGATGCGTGTTTGTGTGTGTGTGTGTGTGTGTGTGTGTGTGGGGGGGGGGGGGTCCAATCCTCTGGAGGGTCGCGTCTCTGACGCTGCCTCCTGTTTAATTTGTAATATATATACGAAGAGCCACATAGCCCACTTATCTCCATGATAAAACAACAGATAGGGACACTCCTTTATTACTCTTTACAGATGCTCTTTCTCTCGTCATCTATCTCCCCCTATCGCTCTCTCTCTCTCTCTTTCTCCCCCTCTCGCTCTCCATCTATCTCCCCCTATTGCTCTCTCTCTCTCTCTTCCTCCATCTATCTCCCTCAATCGCTCTCTCTCTCTCTCTCTCTGTCTCCCTCTTTCACGCTAGTCAGCAAACACAGGCCTAGCAGCTAATCTCCCATTATCATTACATTACATATTTGTGCACGCTGAGATTAGGGCTGTATCTGCTAGCTTCTGAAGGATAGCGTTGCTCGGGTGAAACGCAAAAAGAACCACACACAGACATACAAAAAAAACAGACACTCCCTTGCACAGGCACACACACTGAGTACACAGACAAACGTACACAGGACGAAGACCAAACTGATGCAATATACATTAGATGCCTGAGACTATTATTGTGACAGGAGTCGCAGGGGTTCAGGGTGGCTTGTATATTGTCTAGGCCTGACACAGAGTGAATGCCGACCAGAAGACAGGAATGTCATGCAACAGTGCACATATGCACCGCTGTGATATTATTTTTCATCGAGAAATAAGCTAGGTGCTTTAAGTACTTTGCGTACCACGCCTCAAGAGATTGGTGAGCAGCCTGCCCCCCCCCCCCCCCCCAACATTTTTTTGGGGGAAAAGATGAGTTGTCATAGCAAATGTGGGGGAGTCAGCAAATACAATGGGATGTACTGTATGGTGTGTCGCTTGGTTACGGTCGTGTCATGGTCATGTGGCAATTCGACGGCTAATATCTGAAATAATATTTCCTGGGTTCTAGCAGCAATCCAGTTGGTTCCACCTGCTAAGCTGTGTGCGTGCGCGTGTCTGTGAGTGAGCGCTGGCTTACTCTAACCCTGTTATTATTACATTGAAGGGGGAGATTTTCTCTGGCTCCAGGTGCTAATGTGATAATGCCCGTGCGTCTGTCACTCACTCACCTTGGACGGCGGGATATTCTTTTTACAAGGCCACATTATCCTCCCTACAATGCACTTCCACAAAGGGCTCACACTTCCATGCTGTAACGTCATGAAAGGAAAAATTGCGGGCCAGACTTCCGTTCGCTGCCATCTCCTGATTCTGCTGGCCATGCTGTGAACGTACAATACCTGTGGGTGAATTAAATCATGACTATCGCCGCTCGGTACAATGGAGCCAATAGTAACGCAGCTAGATTGGGAACATAACGCATTGCAACAATAGGGATGTTAAGGTGAATGAAAATATGACCAATTTGATGGGTGTTGTAGAGTGTAGGGCTGATTGCATCGCTCCGTCGGATGAAACTCCAACTGCTGATTCATGATATGGAACTTATGTGACTCCGCTGAACTCGGAGCCCTTAAGTCACTCAGTGCCACTGGCGCCAAATCGATCCGTTTCCTCAAGAATTGCTCGTCGACAAATGAAAACGTTATCGGAGGGGTTCTGAACATGCTGGAAAGCACAGGCGTCATGAAAGCAGACTTAAAACGGGAAGTGTGGCTTACTTTAGTCCTATCAAGTCAAATCCCGCAGCAAACCGACAAGCTGTTTTTTTTTTAACTACTGGCTCGGGATCTTATCTAACGCGGACACTGACTCTATCTCTTCTTCTTTTTTTGTGTGTGTGTGTGTGGGGGGGGGGGGGGGGGGCACTGATGCGTAAAGCTTGGCTTCTGACTGCGCAGATTATGGGCTTGTCGATAACCTTGGATCCTCCCTTTTTTCTTTCAATGACAAGGAGTCCTCTGATGTGAGAAAGTGAAGATTTAAAAAGTGATAATGCCCGTGGACCGAATTGAGCCCGCTGAAATAAAAGTGACAGATGAAAGGACTGTGCCGTGTTTGTTTTTAAAAGGAAAGGGGGGGGGGGGGGGGCAGGAGCCAAGGCCGCTACAGCAGAGCTCCTGTTGGATTAGCAGAGCTCACAGAGAAGATTGGGAGCCCTATCACCACTGCAGCAAGGCTGTGTCGGCCTGTCGGGCATCACAGCAGGCCCTGTTAGACTTTGTTTACGTAACCCTGAAATTACATCTAGGGAGGTCTCCCTTCCATCTTTCTCTCTCTTTAAGACACGCACAAACAAAAGGATCTCTCTCTCTCTCTCTCTCTCTCTCACTCTCTCTCTCTCTCTCTCTCTCTCTCTCTCTCTCACTCTCTCTCTCACTCACTCACTCACACAATATCTGTCTCCAGCAGATGCCTGTGCCTCCAGGTGATGCACAGCTAGAGAGAAGATGAAGTTGGGCCTGGTGCACATCAGACTCAGTCCCTCCCAGGAGCATGAGCTTGATGTGCTGTGTGTGTGTGTGTATGTGTGTGTTTATATGTGTATGTGAGTGTGAATGTATAAATGTGTGTTAAGTAGGTTCCGCTTTAAGGTGGTGTGGAGACATTGGGGGGACCAGAGGACTCACCCCTCTGGGGCCAGGCCAACCGGCCAGGAAACCGTGGCCAGCCACAAACTCCAGTAAGCCTGGGGGGGGGGGCCTGAGGGTGGGGGTCAAGGTAAGCCTGGACCGTATGAAGAGGAACAGGGACAGCCGGGGCTTAGTGATGAGAGCCTCACGGTCTCATGCTACTAGGCAGTAAGAAATGACACGGTTAAAAAGCCCACGGGTTCGACAGTTAAAGAGGATCCCGTGCTGCAGCTAACCGTGCCGTGGCATTACTATTAGCATTATTGCATAGCGTGCGTTCGTTCAGTTGCCGATTGTTTGGTTTTGTTTTTGGTATGTTATCCAGCGATAGCTCTGTGTGGTCGAGCCGGGGCAAAGCTGTCTGTTTTCTTGGGGCTCTGAGAAGGACAAAGTCTGCGGCTATATACCGTTGGGCCGGCGAAAGCAGGTAATCCAGCTGAGATCGGACCTTGAGCGGCCTGATCCCGCGCTCACCGAGTGGCTTAGCTCCGGGCGTGACCCCCCCACCCCAGCCCAGCCGTGTCACGCCCCCCCACCCCACCCCCCCCCCCCACCCCTCCAGGCAAGCCCGCCGTTCGGATTGGAAAACCTGGCGGAGCGCCCGCCGCTAACCACCAGGGCCCTTCGACGACTCGCAGGGCCCGTGGTGACAGAGCGGCCTCTCCCCTTGGCTTTCTGAAACTGACTTTGAGTGCCTAAGCATGAGGACGTAGACAGAGCCGGCCCTGTTTGTATGGGGGGGGGGGGGGCTACTTGGCTTTTTCAATAAAGCCCGGGTAATGCGTTTTGTAATGCATTGGTTATACTTCACAGTAAAAACCCATTCCCTGCCTTCGCCAGACCGTGCACTTCTCCCCAAATTGCCTTTTCTCCCACTGCCATTGGTTATGCTTTCCGCCCCAATGCGCCAACATCATTTATTTATTTTATGAAACAACAACTGCGTCGAGGCAAAACAACCGACCCCCCCCCCCCCCCCCCCCGTCTCCGCACTGACAGGTGGCAGCATGGATGGATGGCTGGACGGCCGGACCTTTGGAAGGAGCGGGAATGAATAGGCCGAACGGCTGGGAACGGATGAGGCGGCGGTTGACTTGCCGCGGCGGACAGATGGCACGCGGGGTGTCGAAGCCCTCGGCCTGTCACTCCATGAAAGGGGCTGGAAGAGAGAGAGAGAGAGAGAGAGAGAGAGAGAGAGAGAGAGAGAGGTGGAGCGGAGGGAGTGAGAGAGATGAAGAAGTCGTCCCCAGTTACTGATTCCCCCGTAATGTGAAAGTCAATTTTCCCTCCTGCTTCCCTTTTATCCAGGGCCATTACAGAGAGCGTGTTTGTCTGGTGGCAGGGAAATAGGCCTGCTTTGTTTAGGCTGGTGTCAGCCATAATGAAAAAGTGCCATCGACTGGGAATGGGGGACCCTGTGCCGCCTCTGTCTCCACACTCTGCGGATAATAACTATTGATTGCTATCAAGAGACAAGAAGAAAGACAGCATGGCAGGGAGGGGAAAGATGGGAGGATAGGCAGAGAATGGGAGAGAAAAGAGGGTTCAAACACCTATTTTGTTCTTGTCAATTATCACTTGGCATTTACATTTTGGCGCGGCACAATTGGCATGTGAAAGAACACTCTCGGCTCCTCTATTTTCGAGCGCGGGCCAAAAAAAACACACCGACCCATTCGCAACAACCGTACTTACCACGAGACAAAACACCAATCTGATGTTATTTACTCTGAAAAGACAGGAGGTAGCGGACTATTATTTCCTCTGACCAGACCTCTGTCGGTCTACCTTTTACCCCCTCCATCCCTTCATCCCTCCATCCCTCCGCCCTTTCTCCTTTGTGTGCTGTGGAGAGTCGTGCTGAGCCGCAAACAGCTCTGGTGGAAAAAAAAAGGCGTGGGGAGGGGAGGGGAAAAAGATAACAAATCCACTCCATATTTGATGTGAGGGAGTGGGAAGGGAGGGTGCTCTGCCCTCGGCCTGTCCTTTTAGCGACGGTGACGGCCCTCGCCCTCGGCAGCACTCCGGTACGTAAGAGTAGTCGAGTGTTCCGTGGGCCAAACTCTGTAGCGCACGCGGCCCATACACCACTCATCCAGCTCCGCCCCCCCCCCCCCCCCCCCCCCCATCCCGTCCCCCCCCTCCGCTCAGCTCCTCTCCCGGTAAGGCATGTCTTCGGCCATCGATTTCCCCTTCCTGAGAACTCCTCTGTGCCCGCGTATCGATCCCAGCATGGCTTTCGCATGTAGATGCCGTGTGCGGGCGCCGCTGGTTTAAACAGGGGGGGGGGAAGTCCGCCCCCGCGGCGCGTGCCCCTGCCGAAGGGGTTTGCCATTTGCAGACTATCCACGTGGCGTCGAAATCAAACCGCGGGAAATCAATCTTTGGGAATTAAGACTAACTGTAACGAAATCGTCGTGTGCAGTGGTCCAGCTAGTGATTAGCGCTCGGGTTATGAAATCATTGATTCGCTGTTTTTTTAGCTGTGCTTTTCTCATCAAAACATTCATTTCCCATTCAAGTTTAATTACACAACTCACTGGTAATCAACAAAGAGTTTTGGAAAAGCGTCTATTCGTCGGAATAAAGCCCTTTTTTTTACCAACATGTTTTTTTTTTCCAGTGAATAAATGCATAAACATGCAACAACCAGTTCTTATATGAGCTTTTGAGGGGCCTGTTTCTGCATATATTAAAAACACACTCTGAAAGGGCCACAAAACCATCCGACTAATCCAGCAAATTACATCGCGCAATGAGATACACCTTTGTACTATATGTCATATCTTGTAAATTGGCCACTGTATTTAAAATATCCCTGTTTTGAAAACCAATCTTCTGAAAGCAAGGCGATGAGAAAACTTAGAGCAGCATTCACATAATCTGGCAATCTGAATCAATATTCTCCACCGAGCAACCTCGCGTTGGGTTGGGAACGTGCTGTCGACGGCAACGAACAACCTCTCCCCCCCGGCGCAGTGCGGCTCAACGTGCTGGACCTTGATGTCGCCCCTGGACAGCCATGGCCCCTCTCACACCGCAGCACGACCAGCAGCAGCAGCAGCAGCAGCAGCCGGGTCTCAAGGTGTTCCCCGCGGCCCCCTCCCGTCCCGGGTGTCAGGCCCCCGGGGCCAGGGTCGCCCCAGCCACCTGCTCCCGGGCCGCCCGGCCGTCTGCTGGTCGGCTGCAAGGCCTCGCCGGGGTTCAGGAGGGGCCGACAGGCGGTTAAGCAGCCGTCTGTTTCCGAGCCTCTGACACCTTCTGCGGAAAAAAACGCCAGCCGCTACTGCACCAACCCCGCCCCCCCCCCCCCCCCATCCCCCCCCCCCATCCCCCTCCATCGGCCCCCGTCCTCCCCTCCACCGAAAGTCTGTCCCTCCCCTGACTCTCCCTCTGAGGGTTGTCACAAAGTGAACAGGACAGGCAGGCGGCGGGGGGGGGGTGAGGGCCCTTCTCGGGGCAGCCATGTGTGACCAGCGTGTCGGAGTCACACGTTCCTCCCAGGGAGGAGTGTCCGTGCTGGGGGACAGGGCTGTCCGCGGAGGCACAGCCCGGGGACAGTGCAAGGTCGGCAGAGGGTGAGACTCCCCGGCGATGACCCCCCCCCCCCCTCTCCGTCCCGAGGCGAGATAAGTTGGACCAGACGGAGGTACGGTGGGAAGCAGAGAGACCCAGCAGGGGGAGAGCCACTTGGGCCCCGGGGGAAGGAGGAGGGAGAGACGGAGCTGCTGAGCTGGCCCCTCTCCTTCCAGACCTGTAATTGGTTCCTCAGAGGACATCTGAGACCCACGGTTACCACAACATCCCATAATGACCTCCCCCCCCCCACTCTCCCCGTCGTGCTGCTGCGTCAGTCGCCGACACGGAATGCACTTTCAGAACCAGCGAGCGCAAGGAGATGCAAACGTCGCACCCGTGCACCCCACACACACACACACACACACACACACACACACACACACACACGAGGACAACAATCACCCACCTGAGCAAAGGGGAGGCAATGACTATTTGCGATGGGGGCTCAAATTGAATCCCAAATCCTCTTTCAAAGGTTTCGGGATCCAATAGTAATTGCAGATATGGAAAAGAGACGGCTATGTATTTGCTGTAGTCCTACGCCCCTGGAGCTTTGACAAACACCCAAACATCCCCGCACCGAATTGGCGGCGCACCAAATCAGGTCCACCCGGCCAGTGCTGATGCAGCACCTCGCCCTTAAGGAGCCTGTAGGCCCAGCAGCACAGCTTAGGTAGCAGTCCTTGCTAGATACTGTACGGGTAAGCAAGATTTTTGAGAACGCTAAGATCAAATCTTCCCCCATATAGTTATAGACTTCAAGGTCGGCCAGATAAAGATGCAAATGGAGCTCGCTGGTTCTACAATGCTCTGCCGGTGGGAAACATCTGCCCGTTTTTTGGAGGCCAGCGAAACGTATCCACCGATATCGACTGCCGAGTTCCCCTGGAACCTTTAAAGAGATTGTTGGCGCGCCAGTGGTCTCGCTCGTAAACACGGTCAGGACCCGTTGGCAGGAGATATCGATGTCTCAAGAAGACAGCATGAAGAACAGCAACAATGCACCCTAACATTCACATCTCTGTCTCTCTCTCTCTCTTTTCTTCTTTCCTCTCTCTCTCTCTCTCTCTTTTTCTTCCTGCCTGCGCTCCGTCTTCCCACCCCCTCCCTTCCCCTCTCCCTAAAGCCGAAGCGGCCCTGGCCTTGCAGATGAAAGTGCAGCGAGAGATTGGGCTGAGCGGTGTGCCGTTTGAATAGGACCCTGTAGGGTGCAGGCAGAAAGCGGCTGGACGGACAAACAGACTGCAGGCGTCACGCGACGCCTCAGCGGGAAAGAAGGGAGGAGAGGGGAGGGAGAGGGGAGAGAAAGGAGAGAGGGAGTGGGGATCCGTCGTCCGTTTCTACCGAGCTCCGTCAGGCAAAAAAAGATGTTGGTCGAGGCCGGTTAGCGAAGACCGGCCGTGAACATCCGTGGCGACGTCGCTCATCTCGGTGGCAGCATGGCAGCCATTTCAAAAAAACCAAAACAACCGTCGGCTCCGTCAATGGAGACGGAAGTGATCCGTATTTAAAAAGACACAAAAGAACTGGACTCAATCGCAGTTCCAAATGATTTCAGTTGGTTTTGCACCTCTCTTTATCAGTACAATCATTCTGGGGGTATTAAGTACAATCATTCTGGGGGTGAAGTGTGTGTGTGTGTGGGGGGGGGGGGCTATTTTCAGCCTTCAATAACAAACATGGTTATGTTGAGAACAGGCTGTGGATTGCGGTTGACCTCTTCCCAGTCTGCTAACAACCTATGTTATTGTTAGCAGGTACTCATGTCAGAAGAACATGGCATTCCTTCCTGGGGCTTAGGTTGACCTTTTCATTGATCCACAGGCTGATTTCATGTAAATAGTAAATACAGATTTATATACATTTCATACACATATATACTGTTGGGCTAAGAGACTCGAGAAGAAGATTTGTATTTGAATGATCGGTTGTCAATGCATTTACTTTCGAATGACAAGGGTCTTTTAACATTATATTTGATGTTTGTCCATGTGGACAGTAGAGCCATTGACATGCTACTATGTATATATATATATATACATGTATACATACACACATATTATTATTATACTAGAACAGTAAGAAAAACTATCAAGGAAATAGTCTAATGTTTAGGAAATGATGATGACCAACTTTAAAATGGAAATACCTTGGTGGGAGAAACAAACAATGCTATTCGGTTTGGAAAGGTGATAGGAAAGGTGATAGGAAAGGTGATAGGAAAGGTGATAGGACACTGCCATTCCTGCCCTGGGCAGGGCGGCGGTGACGGATCAGAAACAGTGCTGGGAGGGAGAGGTGGGAGGGAGGGAGGGAGAGGTGAAGCCTGTGACAGCTTGGGCCTGAAACAGCGTATGGACCGTGTTCTCCTCTGCAGTGGTGCTGCCCCGCGGGCTGTATGGCTAAACCCCCTCTCTCTCTCTCTCTCTCTCTCTCTCTCTCTCTCTCTCTCTCTCTCTCTCTCTCTCTCTCTCTCTCTCTCTCTCTCTCTCTCTCTCTCTCTCTCTCTCTCTCTCTCTCTCTCTCTCTCTCTCTCTCTCTCTCTCTCTCTCTCTCTCTCTCTCTCTCTCTCTCTCTCTCTCTCTCTCTCTCCCGCTCTATCTCTCTGTTATCGTCAGGCCGTGCCACGCTCCGCGGTGACGGCCCAGAGACCCATGATACAGCACCCTGACAGGCCACATCATCGGCAGGCCGAGCAAAACACACACACACACACACACACACACACACACACACAGGCACGCACACACAAAAGCTCACAGCAGGGGATGCGGGCACAGCCACGCATGCTGGTGTGTTGCGCGCACACACACACGCCAAAACACACGTCTAAAAGCATGCGCGCAGATGCACAAGCCTGGCGATTAGGCGGCAGTGACTCCGGATAGGAGAGGGAGGCGCGGAGTTGAGGTAGCTCCCCCGGCACCTCCCAGCGTGATAAGAACCCAGCTGAATGAGGCCTCTCATCCTGAAAGAGACGGAGGGAGAGTGGGAAGGAAGGGCTGAGGGACAGAGGGACAGCACGCAGGAGACATAGATATTATTTATCTTTCCTTTTGCAAAAGGTGTTTTTCTGATTAGACACGGAATATAGTGAAAAGATTGGATTCTCATTCCTTTCTATAAGCCTCTCAGCGAATGGCCTTGCAGTACTTTGTTGCAACTGAAAATACAAAGGGGCCGTACTCATACGGAAGAAAGCGCTCTCTCTTTAAAGTCTAGTCCAAAACAGACCGCACAACCATTACCACATTGAATGCCTTTTTGAAACGTTCGGTTCACTCCGCACCAAAAAGCCAGAAGGCACCAAAATACACAATTCGATGTCCTACCCTAGGCGTTTTTACTTCTGAGTGGACCTGACCGGACATGTTTTTCCACAACGGCCTTCTAAATAAGTGAGGCGTGCCCGGAACGTTCCGACCCCACACATATCACAGTATCTCACCTGCGTCAATTTAACCCCACCTTTAGCGGCAGCCTAGACCCTTTTCTGGTCGCACACTCTTCCATGTAAGGGAGTAAAAGGCGTTCGCCTCCTCACGTGGAGTGCTCTCCTGTCACAATTTCTTTAGAGCTCAACACGAGTGTCATGGGCCTCTATATTCTGGGATGGTGTTGGCATGGCAACCACTCGAAGCGGCGGTTGATCAGCGGTAAGCAGGCGGCAGGTCACATTCGCTCATGCGGGAGAGGGCACGGGCTTTTATCCACGCATAATATAGATACCACAGTCTCTCTCTCTCCAGCTCTATCTCTATCTAGCTCTCTCTCTCTCTCTCTCTCCAGCTCTATCTCTATCTAGCTCTCTCTCTCTCTCTCCAGCTCTATCTCTATCTAGCTCTCTCTCTCTCTCTCTATCTAGCTCTCTCTTTCTCTCTCTCTCTCTCCAGCTCTATCTCTATCTAGCTCTCTCTTTCTCTATCTCTCTCTCTCTATCTATCTCTCTCTCTCTCTAGCTCTATCTGTATCTAGCTCTCTCTTTCTCTATCTCTCTCTCTCTCTCTCTCCAGCTCTATCTCTATCTAGCTCTCTCTTTCATCTCTCTCTCTCTCTCTCTCTCTCTCTCCCTTTCTCTATCTCTCCCTTTCTCTATCTATCTATCTTTCTATCTATCTATCTCTATCTATGACTCTCTTCCATCTCTCTCTAGCTCTATCTCTCCCTCTCTCTCTCTCTCTCTCTCTCTCTCTCTCCATTTTTCTCTCTTTCTGTCTCTCAGGCTCAGGCTCAAACGCCAACCAAAGAGGATGCCGTCATGTGGCCCCTTTGTGCTCCGGGGGTTCCCAGGGTCCCATCTAACACGGGCCTAAACGTGCCTGCTTAGTGTGACGCAGAGAGAGTGGGAGAAAAGCAGCCGATCCAAATGACTTCCATTCTCCTGCTCAAGCAGGCCTGTAATGACAGCCATTACCTGATACACGGGGCTCCTGAAGTTGACGTCGAGATGCATTGTGGAGTGGCCCTGAGGAGCAAGCGGAGGACGGAGGGAAGGGTCGAATATTGTTTTCTTTTCTTTCTTTTTTTGAACACAGTGAAAACACTGGGATACTTTAAATCTAAATAAAGGATGCGGCACCTTTTATTATTCCATCCCCAACCAAGCCTCGACACTTCCATCACTTTATCCCTACTCGCCCCCATCCTCTCCATTTCAGCCCCGGCCAGGTGAGTGGAAAGATGGCCAGCGTGGGAGAAAACAACCCCCCCCCCCCCCCCCCCCCCGCTGTTGTTGACTTATTCAGTTACACGGCCGCTGGGCAAATGGACGCGGCCCGCGCGAATGGAAGCCTCGACGCTGAATGATTCACCGCGGGAAGCCTGGGGACGTCTCTCCGTCGTTTCGTCTTCTTTCGCTCCGAGGCCTTTGGCCCGCTCCGAGGTCGCCCGCTGACAAGTCGTTGATGTCAGGGAGCTCCTGGAATAGAGCCGGGCCGCGTGATATTAATACGCTCCGTCCACGCAGTGTGCTCCCATCACGACACCAGCCCGAAGTTTTCCTGACTTTCCGAGCCGAGACCTTTTCGGTAAGAGGCGTATGGTGCTGTGTAAAACCAACCCCCCCCCCCCCCCCCCCCCAAACAAAAAAAAGGTCTTGGGTTGGGTTAGGGTATCCCGCCGACCCTCCACCCCTAACGACAGACGGGAGGGATGACCTCGCGGCTTCAGTGGCTGTTGTGTCTCCATGGCGCCCGCAGCGTGAGATGGACCAATGAAAGAGCAGAGCGTGCGCTCCCTGTTCGCACACACGTCATTGTTTCAGACACGCCACACAAAACCTGTGATGTGCTGGCGCTCACCCTGGCCAGCTTACCCAGGGGGAGCACTCGTACTGTGAGTACTGCCAAACACACACACACACACACACACACACACACACACACACACACACACACACACACACACGCTGCGCCGCGGTCTTGGCTCGAAATCCCAACGTTTCAGGCCCAGCAAGCCTCCAGTATTCCCTGGCAACACTGGGCATAGCGCGGCCTGCTGTGCGCGCGCCCGTGGGTGAGTGCGTTTGCGAGGGCTCGCGGGCTGCGTCCTCCAACGTACGCACGCTTTTCCGGCAGACGGCCCGCGCTCCCGGGCGGGCGCGCACACGCTTTCCCGTCGAGATTCCCGCCCGTCCTAAGAGCGCGCGCTCAGCCGAACACGTCAGCCTCGGAGCCCCCCGGAGACCCGTCCTGACGACGGGCGTGGCGGCACCGAGGGGCGGAGCCGGCGCCGGCGGTGCGGGGGTCCGACCCGCTTCGCTAACCCCCAACCCCCCCGCGGTGCCCGGGCCCCGGCGGCCTTTCCCACGTGTCACTCAGAGCAGCGAGTGGAACCAATGCTGGTGTGATTAGTTGTGCTGGGGGTAAATGAACATTAATGAGGGTTTCTCTTTGCCGCCTGTTAATGCCACAGGCACAGGAGAGGTGATTTGAATCGCTGAAGTCACGGCGAGGCTCATTTGGCGCCGGACAAACTCGCCCGGGCTGTTTTCTTTTTTGCTTCACGGTGATTTCAAAGTAAGGGTGTTTTTTCCCCCCTATTTTGCAGTTTGGCCTGTTTAGTTTGGCAGAGGGAGAGTACTGCCATTTGATTATGTATTAAATGTCTGATTATTAATCATTGTTCCCTGATTATGTGGTCTTCTGCTCTTGGAAGCATAAAAAATAAGCCTGACAGTAAATGAGGACCAGTTTACAATCAGCAAAAGAAAAAGAAAAAAATCATACATTTCTTTGTGGAATTCAAAATGGAAGACTATTTTAAACGTGTTACCCAGCAGTCTGACTTAAATGATTTGAAGCAACAACAGTATCCTCTGCCCTTTCGACGACTCATACGAAGGGAAGTTGTGTCAGGCATTTATCCGAGATGTCCCTGTGCCTTTTTTAACAGTCTTTGTCAAATGACAATAAATATTTATGAACGTAAAAACCGAGTGTGGAGTCCAAACTAGTCCCACTCTGCTGTGCTCATATTATTCCTGGCGATGGCAAAGAAGCGGGCGGATAAGAGAGATGGAGGGTACCTCGTACAGATAAGCTTTCTCAAATAGATTCCTAAAAGCCTTTCTCCAAACTTTAGTTGAGCCCAGAGTTCTATAGTGTCCCCTTTTGTTTCTCTATCAAGGCTTTGCGGATGCCAAGTGAGGACACGGACTCAAATTGGATTCAGGACATTTGACTGTTGTGTGTTAATGACCATCCTTTGTCTGGGCAAACGAGCTCCTTTCACACCGGATTTCAGAGCGATTCCGTGACTTCAGACCCCCCTCTCCCTGGGCAGAGCTCGGCGGTCCCGCTCTCAAAGCTTTGGGTGGGAAGATCAAGGAGCGGGAACGCCGGCAACTGTGTGAGGCGGCGGCGGCGCTCGAGTGACAAGCTCCGAACACACACACACCAACGCGGACGCAGAGATCTGAACGCTGACTGGTCGGAGGGTTGCCGGGATCCCGCTGCGCCAGTCAACATCGTCCCCCTTTCTTTTCTGCCCCCACGCCACGGACTGTCGGGCCCCATTAAAAGCCAGCACGCTTTGAAGCACCGGCTTGTTGTCTTTGAGCAGGGGCGCTTTTCAAAAAAAAGATTGCGGGACGAGGATCTTTTGAAGGCCGGGAGGACCAGGGGGACGTGTGCGGAGGAGAGCGGTGACGTTCCGGGGGGCGACCATTAAGGAGGGGGGAGGCCTAATCCCGAAGACAACACACTTCAAATGGAGAACAAAAGTAGGGAGCAAAATGAAGCCGTTTTGTATTATTGGTAAAGAATGGGCAAACAGCGATTGGGCGTGTGTGCAAAACAAGCTTATTGTTAGCTGGAGGGGAGGCGCACCAAAAAAAAACAGCCTCAGTGCGCGTTGAACAATGCAAAATGGCAGAAAATGCACTGGCTCTCCGCTTCCAGACTAATCCCGCTCTCCTCTAAAACGGCTGGCTCCTTGGATGCTGGATACGCACCTGTTCTCCCTTTAATTGTCATGAAGCAAAAGCTCTCTCTCTCTCTCTCTCTCTATATATATATCTATCTTTTTCTTTCTTTCTCTCCCTCTCTCTCTCTCTCTCTCTCTCTCTGTCTCTTTGCATCTCTCTCGGTAACTCTCTATTTTCCTCATGTTGACTCCCACCAATTTCATGGCTGGCTCTTCTTCCCCCATACATAATTCATGAGCGACATGCTTGTTTTACACACCACGCAGCCGGCATGTTGTAGCGCCCTGAGGGGGATGTGCACTGCCAGCCTGTAATCTGCTTACACACAGACCTACCCTGGCTACAGCTACCCAGACCCCCCCCCACCCCACCCCCGACACTCCGGAGCTGGGACCAGCCTGGCCACCGACAAGCGTGTGCGCGTCTCCCCTGGTGTCCTTGACAGCGCCGAGGCCGAGGAATACGGAGCGGAGGAGTGGGGCCCGGCTGTGTTTACTGTCAGGAGGTAATCGACTTGAGTGCTCCACTCGCCTGAGAGGAGGTACCGGGGTGACGGGTGGCCAGGCGGCGCGGCCCGTGGCGCGTCAAGGTCGCTGGGCCTCCGGGACGTCGGAGCTGCCGTCTAGCATCTCGCAGCGGGGACATTTTTGTTCTGAGAAGCGTGTTTTTTTCAAAGAGGTGCATACTTCGTCGGATTGCATCCGATTCCCTTTTTAAAATAGTGTAGCACACGTCGAACCACACACACACACACACACACACCTCAGAAACACCTTGGTGGTTAGATAGAGGAGCGTAAAGGCGGTGCGTAATGAGAGGAGAGTGTTTGTGACGGGCTTATAGTAAGACTGATTTCCCCACAGGGCGGGGCAGCCTTTCTACACAGGGCTGGGCTGCCAGAGAGACACAATAGGCCAGGCTTCAATCAACAGCCTGACGGCTGCTTCAGCGCGGTTAGCCAAGAGCACTTTGCTCAGAGACAGGGTCACACACACACACACACCTAAGTAGAGTACCAGCATTTTGGGTCGGGCAATTCAAGGCCATTTGCATGTGAAAGTGTGCACTTACAGTAGGTGTTGCGTAGGTACATTTCAGCTGAGGTCGAACAGAGACGCATGAAGTTTGGGCTACTCCTGCCAACGTGACACTCGCCTGTAAACAAGCCCTGTTTCCGTGTTCGCTTGTTGCTTAGTATGCAGATGAACTATTGCAGGCAACCGAGGGAACATTTTCTTAGTCGGACTCTTAACTCTTCCTTAACGCAAGCATTCCATCTCAGGCTGTATTAATCCCACCTTTAAGAGCACGTTCAGAGGCTTTAGGCATTCAGCAAGCTATTCCATTCATGGCCTAATGAGCACCCGTCTTAATTCACGAATGTGTCGGGCTACTGTGCAGAGGACGGCCTTTCTCTGGAGCCCACGAAGGCACGGTGTGACATCGAACCCAGAGAAGTCTTGAGGTGTTTTCGTTTGCCCGTTTCCTGTCTGCTGGCTTTGTGCACCGGGATTATGGAGCCCACTAAGCCCGTTGAGTGATCACCCTGTAAAGAAAGAAAGAAAGAAAAGATATTTATATATATTTTTTTTTTGATCTTGAAGATGGATAACCGTAGCACCGCGGCGCCGGAGGTTTACCCGCTCGTTGAAGCGTCGTCAATAATTCATCGATCCCTGGCGTGTTTTATTCATAGCTTTTTTGGGGAGTGGGATCATTAAAAGGACTTTCGGTGAGCTTTGACTACACTTAATGGAGTGAAATGATTCCTTGTGCATATGTGAGCAGCGCCCTCGTCGCAGCTGCGCTATTTCCGTCCATATTAATGGCTCCGAGAAGGGAAAGCCACAAGCCGTAATGGAGTTAGCCGTTAATCCAGTCGGCAAAGCCAATACGGATGGCACAATAGAGCCGTGCGCTCGTATTCAAACAGTGCCCCCCCCCCTCGTAAACACAAGGCCCACTAAACGCAGGCTGGTAGCTTTGCAGAGCAGCGTTGAAAGTGCAAAGGGTTAGTGGTGGCCATTTTTTCAGCTGCGCGCTGACTAGCTGACAGTGTCGTCGTCGTCGTCGTCCCCCCCCCCCCCCCCCCCCGAGAGGCGGCGCGTTCCATTGGCAGTGGCCTCGGAACCTTCTCGCCAAGTGGGTCTTCAAGGGGCGGGGTTCTATTCACTCCGAACTGCTCACTCCGTGGAACTCCCATGCTGGAGCTTAGCATTCCCAAAACCTCCATGTGGGACCAATACCTGGATGCTTTCAACTTCAGTCATCAGAAAGTCTCGCATCGCGTGTGCATCTGTGTGGACTTTCTTTCATCTTGAGTCAGTTTCAAATTCGAGGTGGGATGGCTCCGACCTTACACACTGTGTAATCCTGCTTTGCTTTAGATGGAATCTCTCTCTCTCTCTCTCTCTCTCTCTCTCTCTCTCTCTCTCTCTCTCTCTCTCTCTCTCACTCTCTCCCTCTCTCCCTCCCCGGGTGCTATCTGTCTCAGGCTGATATGCTGGAGTGAGGAGCAGCCTCAGCTCTTGGGTTGTTTCCCTGCCTAATGTGAGGACGTTCCCACGTGACCGCCTGCCAGCCCGCCTGCGTGGATGCTTGGATGCAGCACTGCTGCTAGCTGCTGGCTGCTGAACAACATTTAATGGTGGGGAAACGGAAAAGTGTGTGTGTGTGTGTGTGTGTGTCGGTGGCATAGCGTGACACTAATGCTTGTGCTTTTGCGTACAGGGCCCCCTCAGTGTTTTCTCGACAGAGGAACATCTGAACCCCCCCCCCCCGCCCTATTAAGTCTGCGTCACGAGATTTCAGTCCCATTACCACAACTTAACCAATGGCAGCGGTTGGAATTTCACGCCTTCTTAGCGAATGAATATTCAGACCAATTAGCTCTGAAATCGTCCGCCATCCGCTTGCCTCCGAATTTGCACGGCCCTTCTGCCGAGGGGCCGCGAGGCGGGAACGTCCCTCGGTGTTCGGAGCGATAACCGTAAGCGATCTTGTTCAGCCCCCCCCCCCCCCCCCCCCCCCCCCCCCCCACGCGGCGATCACGTCTGCGGTGATGGGCAGCGAGAGGGCAAACGGCCCTCTGCTCCGCCGCCTTCGTGGCGCTGCCCGTCCACCCCCCCCCCCCCCCCCCCCCACGACAAGTGGTTTGGAACACGACGACTCGTTGGGTCGGGCGCCCGCGCTGCGGCTCCCCATAAAACCGTAGCAACAGAGATGGAGTCTAATTAAAGACCACCGCGCCGCTCGTTTACCAAGCCACGGAATTGCGATGTTGGACAAAAAGAAATGCGCCTGCCAAATGTACTGAGAGGATTGCTTAAACAACCATTTGATTCTGTGTAAATGACTTTATACTTTACCTGTAAAAAGCTACAAGAATATAATTATAATGTGTTCCACTGCTGTGAGTCTCTCTCTCTCTCAAAACAGTAAACATGAGCCATTGGCACGGGTGGACAAGAGGGATCTGTCTCTCTCTCGCTCTCTCTGTCTTTACCTTTCCGGGTCTCCTCTCTGTATTATCTCTCTCTCTCTCTCTCTCTCTCTCTATATATATATATATGTATATAAAGGAGGTTAGTGCCTTACACTTCTATTGGTGACCCTTGACCTTGGCTCCCTGACCTGTCCACCTGCTCTCACCTCCCTCCAATGGCAGTCTGGGTCCGTCTGTGCCCCCCACACACACACACTTTCGGTCCCGGTCGTTCTCTACCTGCGCCCATCAATCTGACTATGCCTGTGTCTGGCTCTGGGACCAGTTCATTACACGGGCCCAGCTGTAACGCGGGGGAGGAGGTGGGGGGGGGCAGATGCCTGCCGGCCCACGAGGATCCATCACGGAGCTACTGAGGCCTGAAGAGCACGGGGGGGGGGGGGGGGGGGGGCACACGCTGGCCGCAGGCAGGTAAGACAGACGGGTGGCTCCACAGACGGGCAGGCGAGAAGCGGCGTTCCTGTCCTGGTCATGGGTCGGATACAGGGGGGGGGGGGGGGGGGGGTTGACAGGCGAGGTGACGTGGTGGTGACAGAGGTGGATGAGTCACACCGTCTGGTCCGCCGCTCCCGTGTGAGGCCGATCATATCAACAAAGTAGCCAGGACGCCCCCTGCCCTCTGCCGACCCACCCCCCAACCCACACACACCAGAGATGGGAGAGAGAGAGAGGGATCAACCGGGGAGATAGCCGTCAGTGACAGGGCTCTTGCGCGCGCGCGCGCACACACACACACACACACACACACACACACACACACACACACACACACACACACACACACACACACCTATTCCACAAATATACAGAAATATATTTAGAAACACACCCAACACAAAATCCTGTTCCAAATACTCCATGTTCCCAAACAGATTTCTAAACACATACACACAACATCCTCTGACACACAAACACAAGACACTATTAGACATATATATACAGATAAAACATTTTACACACACACACACACACGCACACGCACACGCACACGCACACACACACACACACACACAGATCCAAAGACAGGGACGACAATGAGGATGGAGGGGTACCGAGGGTAAAGGGGGGGAGGAGGGAGGAGGGGGGCCAGGGGAGAGTGTGGCAGGCAGCGAGACAGAGATGAAGGGAGGAGGGCGGGTGTAGGGGTGTCAGAAGGCCACCCTGAGCAGAGGAGGGCCCAGCCTGATCCGTCAGGAGTAGTCCCCCTGGGCCCAGCACCATAGAAGGGAGCAGATTAAACCTGATTGAATTCACAGTCATGCTCTCTTCAAAGGAATGGGTTCATATGAAACACCACGGCACCTCGCTTTCTCTCTGCCTCCCTCCGTATTTATCCATCTCTTTCTCCCGCTCTCCCTCCCTCTGCAGTTCGCCCTTTCGATCTCCACTTCAATCCATATTACATCCCCTATCGTTGGAAGCCTCTCTCGTAGATCTCACTCTTAGCCTGTCCGCAAAAATAACCCAAGGTTTTACTTTACATGTTTCTGTTGCATGTTGTTCCCGAGTGGTGAAGAAGGAACGAAAAAACTTGACATTTTACCCACGCGCGGCCGTGCCTGTAACCTAACATAATCGCCCTCGGCGCCAACAAACCGCCGCATCATTTGTAACTTACCTCCGAGTGCCCAAATGGGAGCCGACCGTAAATTGGCCGAGGCGGCCAAACGATGAGTCCATTCGCGAGTCAATCGAACAAGCGCCTCGTAACGGCCCTTTTTCATTTGACGTTTTTAAGGGGACGTGTTTGCTCAGCGGGCCACAGAATGGGAGCCATTGTCCCTTTGTTGCCCGGCGATTGTTTATTGACTACGTAAGTGCTCCTGCTGTGCCGCGGACACCGCACATAACCCACGGGAGAAACGGCCGGCTCGGCTCCCCTGCTCCTTTGCTCTTCTCCTCGTCGATACGTCCGCCGCCGCGGCGCGAAGCACAGAACTTACTGTGCGCTTTCAGGGAAAGAAGAACATCTTTTCCGAAGTGTGTGAAGGTAGCCCAAGGACACACACACACACACACACATTTCTGTGCCAGCCTAGATACTCTATAGAAAGAAAAGGGGAAAACAAACCTCACAATCGATATCGTTATACCTATCAAGATGAAACATCACAACATATACCTATCAAGATGAAACATCACACAACACACGTCATTACACCTATCCAATGAGGCGCCACAAAACATATATGTCATCACACCTATCCAATGAGCAATCACAAAACAAACATCCAATTATTATTTTTTTGCATGATGAAACAAGAGATCTTATTTACACCAGTGTTGAGCCCAGCAGCAATGATTGGCCGCGATGCCAACTGGGTGAGACCTAGGCAACCGGTGAATGTATTTGCCAATCACCGTTGCTAGGCGCAGTGCCAGTATGAAAAACAAAAACAAATGTGCTCCAACATTGTAAGGGATGTTACCAAAAAAAAAATGAGCGCCTTACTGTGCGTGTGATTTAAAATCAGACGTTGCGTGGAGCTTGGGCGATTGATTTGTCAATGGCCGCCTTGCTGAAGGAACGGGTCAGCACAGGGGCTACCGCCTGACCACGCTCCCTTCCGCCCGAACACATCTAAGCTCCTCCACAGCGTCCGCGTCGGCATTCCAAAACAAGCGTTCGGAGACAGACTCATGCATGGCCCGTGGCACCCGAGCAAGCTATGTTCCACAAACGTGACGCAAGCGTGGCGAAAACCTGGGTAAGAACGTGGAGGGAGGGAGGGGGGCTGCCACAACACCGGGCACGGAACACATCGTGCAGACAGTGTTTGCTGATACTCCCACCACCTTTGATTACACAGCCACGCTCGTCTGGATTGTATTGACGCGGGGCGAGAGCCGCGGACTTTCTGCTGGGGTTTCCATCCGAGGGGATTCTGGGAACGGCTGCTCAACTTTGCTGGTCTCACCACCTCACTCCACAGCTGATGTCATTGGCAAAATAATTGAGCATGAGTTTATGTAATTCCCGTGTTGACCTGTCAGGGAGTATTCATCCACTATATTTATGCACTTCCTATTGAGGTAGAATAACTCACCTAGTTAGGCCTGATTGTACATGTATAATCCAAGTACGGTGATATGAGTATTATTAAAATCCTTCCAAGTATGTACCCAGAAGAATAATCACGAACTCACAGTTATTTGCATATATAGAAAACAGTGCGTGCATTTTTAATAAAACATACCTACTACCACCACCTCTTCCCTACTCTTCTCTCAGGAACGCCCTATATTTTGCCATCAGGGTCTCATTAGGTAAATTAATACGCCTCGATTTCCCCTTTTCCGAATCCCCAATATCCTGATTAAAATCCGCCTCCTCTCCCCGGATCTGTCCGCGCTGTCTCGCAGCTGTCTTATCAGATGTGTTCTCGGCGCGAGGTAATGTGTGTCCAAACGAATCCCGACGAGGTTGGGAGCCATTCGGAGCTTCTCCTCTGATATTTGACGGTTGACATTCAAAGGTGCTCTTTCTACCTGGCTGCCGCCGCCGCCGCCTGTGCGCTAATGTTATCTGTTTCCGCCCGGGTTTGGAGCGGAGAGGTGCCGAGGCCAGGGGCGGGAAGGCACAGAGCGATTTTCCGAGCATAATGAGGGTTTTGCCAGGGCGCCAAAGTGCCTCGTGCCCTCACAGAGAGCAAGAGAGAGAGAGAGAGAGAGAGAGAGAGAGGGGGAGAGAAAGAGAGACAGAGACAAGGGGGGGGCACACTTTCATTCTTCCCATCGAATATTACTCAGGGTCTTCTTTGGGTTTGAAAAATACAGCATGGTTCCAAGCTAAAACCTGCTTTGTCATGTGCGTGGCACAAGCTCTCGAGAATACCAATGGTTGCTTTTTTCAGGCTAGCATCCAGTTAGTCAAGTTTTCCCTCTTCAAGGGAGTGCTTTAATGAGAGCGTGTGTGTGTGAGTGAAACAGTATGGATTTGTGTCGGGGGCGTGTGTCTGTGTACGCTTGTCTGCAGAGGTGCGTATAAGCTCTGATTGTTCCTCTCTGCTCCGCTACCCACAGGATTTTAGGTTGGCAACCTCTTGGCCTGGCTGCCTGCAGTGCGGAGACCTCTCCCCCTTTCCATCTCTCTCTCTCTCTCTCTCTCTCTCCTTCTCCAGCTCCTTCACAATCTCTCTCTCTCTCCTCTCTCTCTCTCTCTCTCTCTCTCTCTCTCTCTCTCTCTCTCTCTCTCTCTCTCTCTGTCTGGCCCCCCTCCCCTCTTCTCAACGTGTGGTAGCTGGATGCCTCAGCTCAGGTGAAAAAGCGTGGATGTGATTTCTACAGCCCTGCTGGAGCTCGGCACCTCATCACAAACTGGTCTCGGCTGGTTGGTCCAGCGAATCAAATCGCAGCGAGCGGGGCCCAAACTATTTCTGTGGGTGAGTAGGAGCCGGTGCCACGTCTGAGTCGTCGGTGCACATTCAATTGGAGGCCTTCGATTCAATCCAGCCCGCGCGACCACGGACGGAAGAGAGGGAATCGTGATGGAACGCCGCTGAGGGTGATAAAATAGAAGTTCGGGGGGGGGGGGGGGGGGCTGAGAGATGGGGGGCCTGGGTCTACCAGCGTCCATGTCGTCACGACGTCACCCTGGTTTGCCAGCTGGTGGGGGGGGGGGGGGGGGGAACAGCTCCTCGCCGCTCACACAGAGAAGCAGCAACCCGCTGAGGTAAAGTAACGGAATATGGAGGAGGTGGACGTTTCTTAACCACTTACTATTACTACTCAAACAGCGGCAGCCTCCTTTCGACACGAAGAAAGAAAAAACAAGATGAAAGGTGAATGGAGCAGCGGTACACCGTTGGTGCTATTATGCTGCTTATAGCCGGGCGCCATTTTAAACAATGGCTTTCCTGATCCCTGGCGGGCTCTCTTAAATGGACCCTCGGCCCAATGTGAAGTAACCCTGGTCCGTGCCGGGAATGACTCGGACAGTCTGACTCGCGCGGGGTGGTGGGGAGATAAGGGGGTATGACATCAGCGCTCCTGCCGAGCATACACAGCGCTCCATGAATGAGTAATGAGCGGGCTTCTTTACGCCGGGGCTAAGTAGTCCCCCCCCCTCTCCCCCCCCCCCCCTCCTCCTGTGGGCACTTGGCCCTTGTTCGGCTCGGTCCACTCTCCGGGGGCTGATGTCATAGCCCCAACACTGTTGCCTTATTTCGTCTGAAGCCTTTTTTTTTCCCTCTTCTTCTTCTTCGGTGTCAACTAGCTCTCAGGCTGCCCTGATCAGCACGCCAGCCATATTTTATGTCCATGGCAATCTCACAGATGCTCTCGTAGTGAGGCAAATGAGAGTGTGCGGCAAAGCTGATTGGATGAACTGAAGAAGAACGTTGACTCCGTATCCCCCCCCCCCCCAACTCCACCTCTCTATGTTATGGCTAAGCAAATATTGAATCCTTATGTACCCCGCACCCCCACCACCACCAGCAGCCCTCTTAATGGATAAACAGGGAGATGGCGGGTCTTTTCCCTGGAATAGAAGATACTTGGCTGCCATCAAGTGTTTGTTCATTATGAGCCATTACGACAAGCAATGAAAACTACTTGAGCCTACTTGAAGTGGGGCTGCTTGCTTGTTGTGTGCCGAACTGACAGCAGGTGAGCCGACGGGAATCAGGCACGGCCTGTTTACCGCTCTGAGTGTGTGTGTGTGTGTGTGTGTGTGTGTGTGTGTTTGCTGACCTTTGTCTGATTGTGAGTGAGGACTCTCAGGGCGCCTCAGGTCCATGGCCTTTTGAAGGGTTTACACATAGCTCCCTCCCCGCTCAGGACGGCAAAACAGTAAACATGAACCATTGGCACGGGTGGACAAGAGGGATCTGTCTCTCTCTCTGTCTTTACCTTTCCGGGTCTCCTCTCTGTTTTATCTCTCTCTCTCTCTCTCTCTCTCTCTGTCTCTGTCTCTCTCTGTCTCTCTCTCTCTCTCTCTCTCTCTCTCTCTCTTTCCAACCGTCTCTATCGTTTCATCTCCCCCTCTGATTGGATATCTATTAGCAGCGAAGCCCATCTCTTTTTTCTCCGTGAGCCCACGTCGTTGGGAGAGAGGGATGACGAAAAACGAAAACGAAGGGGGGGGGGGGGGGGGGGGGGGGGGGTAGAACAGAAAACAATTAGGGGTGCCGCTGGTCCAGCGTGAGGTAATGAGATGGCGTGTCTCATTGTTGCGTGTAATGGAGAGCCGTTGGAAGTTAATTAGGGGGACGGATAGGACAGGGAGGGTGTCGCGCGTGGCCCATCGTGGTGGAGAGGGCGAGGGTTGATCAAGAGAATCAGGGAATCGCAAGAAATTCAATTCCTTATCGGGGCCCCGGCGCGAACGAGAATTATCGTGCTCTAACAGGCCAGATAGCGAGATCAATTGTTATTGTAATTAAATTCATATTCTTTCTCCCCGCTCCCCGCCTGATAAGGTTTGCGTGGTGTCTGAAAGGTCGTGCTGAGCCCGTCTGAAAGCCCCTCTAAACGTTTCGCCCTCGATCCAAAAACCGCTGCTACATGACTCCGCTCATTGCGGCTCGAAAAAACATCTTAACGCCGCAGTGGTCGTAAAAACGTGAAATGAATCGCCTCATTCAATTTAGCCCCACGCCTTTCCAGCACCAACAGATAATTCCAGGTTTCTTTTTCATTATGCTGTCAGTTAGATAATACATCTCAGAGAAACATTTTTTTTTTGTCTCCCGGCTCACAGACAGACGGCTGGTTTTATGAGAGGGCACAGAGTGCCACCCTCTGGTTAAAGGATGGCATGTCCTCCACCAACCCTCTGACACTCCAACTGGCCAGGGGTGTCATGCTCAAAGTTGGACACAGATGAAAGATAGGAAATTAATTTGGCTATTTCGGGAACAGCGGTGTAAGGACACTAGCAGCCCAATCCTCTTTCGCCAAAGGGATTTCAATTGAAAAACAACAACAGCGTCACACAGACACACACCGTCGCGTGTGCGTGCAAAACGTTTCAAACAAACAGCCACTAATGTATCGCTTGAAGCGACTCATTGACACCTGTAGACAAAAAAAACGGAGCGCTCGTTGGATGAACCTTTCCGAATGCCGCTGGGCTGGAATGGGGGCCGCGGAATGACAGCCGATGAGGGGGGGGGGGGGGGGGGGCAGACAGGGAGGGATGGAAACAGACTGATAGACACCTCAACGGGACCCTGGAGAGACTCTCCGTTCTCTCTGCACCCCCGTGTTAACACGAGACAATTAAACGCAGCATGCTTCCTGTGTCGATCCCGTCAGATAGGCAGAGCACATCCATGGCAGCACCTTAAATCATTAAGCTACCTGTGTGTGGCACTGTGAGGAGCGAAGGGGAGGCCGGGCGTGTTCCCGCGGGTGTGGCAAGGCACTGATCGTGAAATGAAGTTCTACAAGCGGCGAACACCCCACCCCCCGCTGATTAAATGGACACCTTCCGAAGGAGCGTTGCAGCGAGCGGGGCTGGGGGGGCAAAGGGCAAGGGCACGTGGAGTGTTTTGACGGGAAACCCAGGCAGGACGAATCGTAAACTGAAAAAGCTGTCGTTTGGAGACTGGAAATGAACAGAGGGTTGCGCTAATTTTATTGTCTATTGCCTCCTGTTTTACTTCGGGAATGCAGAGGAATGTTAATCAGCAACGCTGGCTGACCTTGTCCGACGAGGAACAGTGAAGCATGTACCGTACAATGTACTGTGAATGTAACGGATGTGAAATGTGAGGAGCTTTCTTTGCTTTGCTGAGCTTTCCTTTTGACTTGAAGGGGCCCTCTCACCGGAACTCTGCTTGCTGCATTATCCCTTGGAAACATGAAAGTGAGAGGAAAACTTGAAATAAGGAGTAAATCATAGTTTTGTAAGAAAGAACAAAAAAATGTATAATAACTTGTTCTGGATCTCAAAAAGCATGGTCTTCTACACGATTTGAGTTCCCCCAGCAACCACTAATTATATCCCTTTGTCTGTAGAAATAGGTCAGCATTAAAGAGAGGAACAATGCATTTTAAAAGCGACTGATGAAGTGGAGACGTGGGAGCCCGCTCCGCTGTCTGCCCTCGCCTCCAACGGATCCTCGCCTCAGGCGACCTCGACCCCCGTGTTGACAGAGCCAGTGTCTTTGCAGACGACGACCAAACAACACAGCAAACGAGATCCCAAAGGCTTTCATTCACTGTCTTTGGGTGGGGGGGTTGATTGAAAACTCGGAGCAAAGAGTCGCACGAAAAGTGAGAGGTGGATCTCGGACCCGAGGGCCAGGGCTCCGCGCCCGCCTTGCCCCGCCGCGGCCAGGAGTCATCCATCAACGGCAACCTTGACCCTGGGCGCCGTAGCGGGCGGACCTCCCCGGAGACCGCGCCTCGGAGCAGGGGAAGGGCTACAGATATTCATATGCCAGGGATTGACCTATTCTCAGATGAAAGGCCTCGCTGTGGATTGATTTTCTTAACAGAGGTGACCTTTCAGGCGCAGTGCTGGCGGGGGTTGAGATCTGAGAAAAGGCAGCCGAGGTGTCTTCACTAATGGGCTGGGAGGTTTGTCCGGGGAGGCGAGGAGAGAGAGAGAGAGAGAGAGAGAGAGAGAGAGAGAGAGAGAGAGAGAGAGAGAGAGAGAGACAAGGAGACAGACACATTAGACCCTATTGAGGTGCAGGTGGAAAGCCGCTGGCCAGACGACCAGGGAGTCAGTAGGAACCGGTTTGCTTGATTGCTGTCTCAGATATACAGTATGCATGCCTATTTTCCGTCTCAACTCTGATTCACTCAACACACCTTATGCCATTACCCTGTTGGCTGTGTAAACAGGCTAATACATTATAACATTGAGAATTCACGTAGAAATGAACCTGAAATGATTCTGGACAACTCTTTTGACAGCGGGTATCGCTGTGCGGTCGAAAGAATAGAACACTTTGTCAAACTCCTCTCGCGGTTCTGTCTCCGTCGCCAGTAGAGTACTGTTCAAAGGCTACTCCTATGAGCTGGCACCTCCCTTGTCTAGATGGCCACTGGGGCCCTGCCCCAGCCATTCATTCATTCCTCTGTTCACCTATATATGACCTAAGGGAGTGGTAACAGCATATTCATGGACATTGGAGTTATTTCCAAGACTTGAAACAGCATTTCATAGTTGAGTGTTTGATTTATTGATGTTTGATTAGTTTCCAACGTGCATCTAATTTACAATTCAACAAATGTCAGTAAATTGCAAAGAACAAAAAAACACATTTAGATAAAAAAAAAAGAAATATGATATATGGTATATTTAGGAGAAGCAGTACATTGTATGCGTTTGTTAGCTAGGTTGATAGTATGGCTGCAATTTTATACACCGGAGTTCCCTGATAAATCTGAATAGCCATACAGATGAATTTTGCACACACAGACTTTAAACCTTAAGTTGAGCACTGAAACAGTGTTAGCTGAGCCTTATCAAGGCCCTTCCAGTACACCAGACTACAGCTTATCAGAAAGAGGCCCTCTAAATAAATAAATTATCCCCGATGAATCACCATCTATGAGTTTGGTCTTTACACTGTATGTATGTAATCTGTCCCAAACAACGTAAAATCCAATCAAGTGAAATGCAGTTTGCATTAAACACCCCACTAAGCTAACAAAACAAAGGTTTAATGGTATTACTATTCCAACATCAGATGCACAACAGATGCAAATGGGGGCGTATTTGGGTTTGAGAGACCAGGCATGGATGTGTCGGTTTTATTTGGGTTTGAGAGACCAGGCATGGATGTGTCTGCTTTATTTGGATTTGGGCACACTCTACCAAGCAGCAGCTGGTGTAGTTAAGTTGTCGGTACCAGTCCCAGTATCAGATCTGGCAACCTTGCACGGGGAAAGAGAAAACCAAGGAAGAAGCGGCTAGGCTCTTGCAAAAACAAGACTTAATAAACAGGTGGACCTTCAATCTGGGCCCGAACATGTTTATACGATGTTACTTATTTTTTCTCTTCTGTTTTTACAGTTACTGTAAACTAAATCATATGTTGAATTCCCTTACAATGTAAGAAAACTGTCATGATCAAATAAGGCCAGTTTATCTCTTGGAAATACATAATATTGACAAACTCATAAAAAAATTGTGAGTACATGTTGTCAAACCCTTCCAGATTAATTTGAAGACATTTTGGCAGACATCCGTTTTTACTTGTGTTTGTGAATGGGTGGCAAACTCACTTAGATGTTTGCTGTTTTGTCCGGCAATGCTGCCCCCAAAAATATAAAATAAAAAACTTGGTGCATATTGTAGATCTGATAACTTACTTTGTGAAGCCGATAGCTCTTGAGAAAAGAGCAATCCCAACATGGAAAAAACGTTAAGAATCGGTTAGGTAATCGGTTTGGCCATTTCAGGTGCAGATAAGCAGAATAGTAGTCAAGAGTCAAAATGACGAGGTGTAGGAAGAGTGAAGGACTATCTACTGCGGCCAACGGAATTATATGGAGTTGGAAATGTTTATGTGTGCGTCAAGGTGGTATCGGGTGCTCTCGAAAGACTAACAAAAACTCGCCACACGGAACAGTTGTAAGCAAATCCAATATTTGTTTTTGAGTCGCTCTGTATTGACAAATGGGAGGGGGAGGGGGGGGGGGGCTGAAGGAATGCGTCAACGAGGTAAGACAAGCTCTTCACCTCTTGGTCTGATGTCTCTCTCATCAACCCGCAGTTCATACTTGCAGTGAGAGGGGCTATTAACTGTAGCTGGCACACCATAAATAGATAGGTTAGCTAAAGGCCAGTCTCAACTGGATATTATCAGGCCACAGTGTACACACGTCTCCTTGTAAATCGTCCACGAAAACACATGGAGGGAGGTCGAGTGTCGCTAGGAGAACATTTTGAGAACATTTTCGCGCTAAGGCTGGAAAAGTATGGGGTCGTTGGTATGTGGATGGGGACAAATTTGCAATGTATTCCTTCTGGTGAATGTCACCGCCTGTAGCTTACTTCCGCATCGAAAATGCATGAGGATCAGCGACCAGTTTATTACGGGGTAAACAGAATCGTGCAAGCCCCCTATATTCAAGACCTTTCCACTAATATAGATGCATTGCAGATTACCGCACTTTTAAGTATGCTAAATGTTTTAATTCCGTTTTTACGGTACATGACCTCCACAATAAATCCACAGTGTTAATAGGTGATGCCACTACATGGAAGTCTGTACGTTGCTACCGGGTGTTTAGAAATGGTCCTCCTACCACGCTTAGCATACCATAAAACAGCTGATGATGTTAAGATAGGCCCTGCGCCCTTTTGGCTTCACATGTGGGCAGAATTTAACCCCACATGCTGGTTAAAAGAATGTTTCTCTGCAGGCGGGGGTGTCTGGTAAGAGCAATTGGTTACGCATTACTTCTCTGTGATTAGGTTAACCATTGACAGTTAGCAGGAATACTTCTTCTATTTTTTATCTATTTTTTTGTCTCTTCATCATTTCATGGTAGAAAGCTATTCATCTGTTTGCTTCAGCAGTTTAATTGTGTTATCTTTTGACCCATTTAGGCCAGATATAATCAAGTACAAGCTACAAAGGTAGCCATATAATATACACATTTCATAAATTTTTATAAAACCGAGGCGATGTGAAATACGTTTTTTTCTTCTTTTTTTGTTAGATGTATTTCCTTTTTTTGTGTAGCCATAATTGTATGTTAGAACTTAAAATGACGTCACTGTGATTACCCCATGCTAATGCAATGCTGCAGTATTTCAATAATGAGTAAGTCAAATACTCATTAACCATGAAACTGGACCATTATAGCTCTTGAAAATCCAATTTGTCCATGAATAACGGTCTATTTTCATTGTCGGTCATAAAAGCCAATGTCAGGTCAAAGGCGTCTTTAACTGTTCCACCTAAGGTGGTTGAACTTGCTTTGTTTTCTCATTCTAACAGTAGGGTAATGCCCTCAAACAAAACACCGCATTGTTTCCAACGCATTTCCCCAAAGTGCATTTAAATACTCTTAATCAATAAACATATATAATTATATGTAATATAATGAGCTAATTAGTGGAAGCATTAATCGAAACCTGAAGAGAATTGTGACTGGGTGCTGTCATCCATTCACTCATCCATGAATGACAGCTGAATACATTGATTGAACAAACTACATTAATCACAATACAATATCCTGTTAACCCTTGACTGTTCCTTTAATCTGATCTAATCTACTAGGTGAAGCCCCGGGGCCCCGACCTTGTTTTTTATGGGCTAGCACAATTTACTTTGATTACATCAACCTGTGTGGCCACTCTAACGCTCAACCCCAAACTACCGGCCCCACCTATCTCCTGTTTTCCTGTCTCTCCAACCCCTTTCCCTGCTTCCTGGTTCAGAGCTTACCTGCCCAGGAGCCAGGACTATAAACAGTCCGACCCTCTGCACTTAGCCCTCACAAGCGGAGAGCAGAGCAGACGGCTCACTCGCATCACAGAACAACAGAAAGGGGGAGAGTTGTTTGCCTGAGACACCGCCACTGCAAGACAGTCATGTTTAGGGCCAGCCACACTGGGCTGCTGGTCACGGCGACTCTGCTCAGTCTGCTCCAGACCGCCACCCAGGCCAGGTGGGTCTCAGGCGTTCCATTTTCACAGAAATACTAATAGACCAGGATGCATTTTACCATCCCTGTAGTCGGCTGTAATCGTGTCACTCTTTTGATTTATGAAACTTTTGCTCTTTTTCATTAAGGCCAAACGGTGAGCGTGAGATTGCATCCTGAACTTTGATTTAACCGTTGTTACTGGCATTGATAGACTTTGGTGATAAGGAAAACAGCAAGCCGACTCATGATTAAGGATTTTCTACACCAATCCAACCTCTATGTTAATGTTTTTACTTTTTGTACTTTTTTTTTGTTGTACTTTTTTAGGGTTGAAGTTTACAACGCGTCAGCTACTCTTCCCAACTGGAGGACAGATTTAGGTAGCTTTGCAATGTGATTTTATGAACTGTAAGATATTTAAAAAAAGCTGTGGAGGGATTTACAATGCCTATTATTTTTGAAGTGACAAATTATTGGTATTGGAGCATGAATATTTATCAGTGAGACTGGCCATGCTTTTCATCAGACTGTTGTTCACCTTCCAGGATTAATTTACTGTCATCCACACTGGCAATTTCTTGCAACAGTAATTTTGGACATGAATATGCTTTTACTTTTAGAAGCCAAACAGAGGAAATGTTTGATAATTAAGCTTTTGCTTTTGAAAGACTTGTAAATGTGTTCCTGAGGACCGATTTCTGTATAGGCCCACATATACGTATATATATATAATGCAGAAAATTACCTACCTAACTACCTAGAATACTCATAGTTTTCATTTTCACCCACAGATTATGTTACAAGCTGCAACTTCAACGATGCCATCACTCCGTTTTGTGATTGGATGTCAGAGGGTCTTGTACGAGCTCAGAGAGGAACAGGTACAAAATCCACTGTGATGAGTCTATAGGAAGTTAAGACAGAATATATGAAATAAATCAAAGTTAAACCAATAGTTTATATGTACAATACATTTTACATTTGATGTGAGAGTGTGTGTATGTGTGTGTATGTATGTGTATATTAACATATATATATATATATATATACCAGGCAAAAAAACTGTCTTCTGATATTTGTGTCATGCATACGTGGAGTTTCCCCTAACAACCACGTTGGCCAGCTAAAAGGCTCGGCAGATGAATTACATAACAGGTTCACTGTTTTTTTTCTCGCCCCACCCTGCTGCCCTTCTGCTGCAAAGATATCACTCTGAACATTTAGTTCCACAGTTCATTAGGGTAAACCCAGTTATTCAGCAGGCATGCAGCTTGTGTCTGTGCATGTGCTGTGGAGCATATCACTAGCACATTAGCAAGGGGGTAATAATCTTTTATAGCCTAGTATTCTCCAGAGGGCAATCAAAACTAGAGGCCCTTCCTTTTAGGATGGGCTCCGAAATACCCTCAGCCATTTAGCATCGAGTTGTCATCCAGCACGGCAGACTTTCTCATTACTGTGTTGTACAGTGGATGGGGAAATGTTTGGGCGATTACTGATAATGTTATGTGGGCTACGACACGCTAATGGCCTTTTCAGACAAGTTTGGATTTGAATTAGGGCTGGGTTCATTGCCCGTTTCAAAATTGACTCATTGAAAAGCATCTGGTATCGCTCATTTTATAGAAAGGGTTTTTGTAAACCTGGCTGTCGCTTGGAGTAGCAAACCAGGAATTTTGCAATATCAGCCAGGCTATTGTGTATGGGGGATTCAAAACCTCACCCCCATCCTTTCCCTCCTAAATTCCGTGCACCCCGCTCTACTCTAGATGAATACTATCTGGCACCAGACAACGCCTCGGGGAGTCCTCCCGGCCTAGCCCGCTTGGAGAGCCCTGTCCTGGGTGTGTCAGGAGAGGCTTGCCTCGAGTTCTGGTACCAGGCCCCTCTGGCCGCCAACGGGTCCGAGTTGAGAGTCCTGCTCAAGGGCATCCATGGCCAGTCTGAGGTCTGGGCCTTACCAGCTCTGGATGGAGATGTCTGGAGACACACGTCCATTCCCCTCCCCTCCATTGACGGAACAAAAGTTCGTAGCTTGCAATTAACAACTGTTGAACCCGAATATCAATTTAGTTCATTTTATGTGGAGCAATCCGAAAGGAGTGCATTGTATAGTACAATTATACTAAATGATGACACTGTTTGTATTTTATTTCTAGGTTGTATTTGAGGCTGAACGGGGACTTCCTGGAGACCAGCAGGTTGCCTTCGACCGGGTGGGAGTCAACAAAGGCCAGTGTGGTAGGTGTCCCTTCAAAAACAACACCCGCAGGCCTCCTTAAGGAACTCAAATACACTGTGCTGTGTCGCTCACTCTCCTCTGTGAAAGTGACTTTTTCCCTTTTTGTTCTTTTTTGCTATCGATCGTTTCCTGTCCCACAGGGAGACCGTGTGACTCAGACAGAGAGTTCTGGACTGACGAGTCCACTCGTTGCCAGTGTTCGGCCGGTCACCTTTCCTGCGCCTCCTCCTCCTGCCCCGAGGGCCAAACCTGTGGTCCCAAGAGCTACGGCCCCGGCTGGGCCCAGGGAACCTGCACCGTGGACAGCAAGCCTCGCTGCAGCACTTTCGACGGGGCCGTCTTCCAAGTGGTGGTCCCCTGCACCTACACCCTGGCCAGGACGTGCTCGGCCGAAGAGGCCCTGCCCGGGTTCACGGTGGGGGTGGTGAGCGAGCCCAGAGGCAATGCGTCAGTGTCCCCCATCGTCCAGGTCAACGTGGAGCTGGCCGGCCTCCGGTTGACCCTGCTGAGCGGAGAAAGTCGTCGGGTCATGGTGAGATACCTCAAGTGCAGCCACGAGGACAGTCGCTGTTTCGATAACGTGTTCAATATTGTATGCACAAAAACCCACTGTTTGTTGTTCAGCCATGTTGTGCTGACGCAGGGTTCTTAAATTGGATTACTAGACGCTGAAATGCCTTTGTCGGCACTTTTGTTAATGTGTGTGCTTATTGGTTCTTGAAAGCCTCCTTCGAAATGATATGGCCCATCAGTTTGAGATGAAAGTACAACTATATCTCCAGCGGTCCTGACTTTGACCTCTTATCTCCAGGTGAACGGCGTCTGGAAGAAGCTCCCGCTCCACCTGAGCGGCAAAACCGTCCAGGTCCGCGGCAGCCGTGTGGCCGTGGTGGTGAAGACAAAGTACGACCTGGTCGTCTCCTACCACAAAAGCGGCGCGGTCCGGGTCACGGTGCCGGACTCCTATTCGGGGAAGGTCTGCGGCATGTGTGGCAACTTCAACCGGCGGAAGGGCGACGACCACCCCGCTCCGGCGGGCCCCGACACCCCGGCGCTGGAGGCCCTGTCGTGCGAGGCCACCCTGGTCCCGCACGAGTGCGACCCGCTGGAGGAGGGCGAGTACGCCGGCGAGGCCCGCTGCGGAGGCCTCCTCTCGGGGACCGGGCCCTTCGCCGGCTGCCACCCCGTCCTGGAGGCGGAGAGCTTCTACCGGAGCTGCGTGGCGGAGATGTGCTCGGCCCGCGGCGACCCGGCCGCGCTCTGCGAGACCCTGGAGTCCTACGTGGCCGTCTGCCGCGACGCCGGGATCACGCTGCCAGCCTGGAGGAACTTCACCCTCTGCCGTACGTCGCTTCCAGTTTAAATCCCTCTTTTAGTGCAGGGAATCAATGATTTCAGTAAAGCAAAAAACAAACAAGGATAATGGAATAATATTCATAAGAATATTGATATTAAATCGTAATGTTACTAGTTAAGACCACGGAAATGCTAATACCACCGCCACCCACAACAACAGCGGTGTTAAACACTGCAAAAAATGAAATCTAAGACCAAATATCTTGTATCAAGCCAATATATCTAATATTTCTTAATATAGATTATATTTCTAAGAATTGTGGATGTTGGATTATTTTACTAATCTCAATATATAGTTGTTAAGATAATTTTCTCGTGTTATTGGGTAACAATGTTGCTTATTTGTTTGCGTTTATCTCTTAAATTCCAAACCTTATTACTTATTTCTTGGGAGGCATTCTTTGCAGTAAATCATTTTTCATTTGGGGCTCATTTCTCTCTCCTGCCCTTCTCTCCCCCCACAGCTCTGGCATGTGGTCCCAACAGCCACTACAACTCGTGTGCAGAGGGATGTCCGGAGGTTTGTTCTCTCCAGGACACCGTAGGGGCCTGTGGCAGCTGCATGCAGAGGTGCGAGTGTGACCTGGGCTTTAAGCTCAGCGGAGGGAACTGTGTCCCTGCAGAGGACTGTGGCTGCTGGAGAAATGGAGAACACCACAAGGTGTGTTTATTTTGTTTTAGTTTTTATTTGTATTATTTTTGTATTATTTATACAGGGTCGACAGGGTATAGAGTCATAGCTAGACCTCCATCTTTCCATTCAAAAGTAAAACAACTGAAAGATGTCCGCTGCATAGGCCTAACCACGGTTATGTTGAAGCGCACCATTATACACAATAGATTTAGGAGTAACACGTTGCATTGATATGTCCAGAGCGGAGCGACCTTCATGGAGGGAGAGTGTGAACGCTTGTGCACGTGCACGGGCAACAACGACGTCGAGTGCTCCGCCATGGCCTGCGCCCCTGACGAGGTGTGCAAGGTCCAAGAGGGGGTCAAGGAGTGCTACCTCTCCAGCCCGGTCATGTGCCGCGTCTACGGCGACCCCCACTACACCACCTTCGACGGCAAGGCCTACACCTTCCAGGGGGGCTGCAACTACACCCTGACCACCACCTGCGGCGGCCACACGCCAGTCCAGTTCACCGTGACGGGCCGCAACCAGAACCCCCCGAACGGGACTCGCTCCAAGCTGGAGGCCGTGTCTCTGCATCTCCCGGGCCTGCACCTTACCCTGAGAACGAGTGGGGGGGACAACGTGCTTGTAAGTAAACAGAGCAGGGCACTTCATCTATTCTGTGGGTTACTCCTGAAGCCTGTCTCTTGTTCCACCGCAAAAGTCGGAGGGATAAGGCTGGCCATAGATGGAACGTTTCCAGGTGTGTCTGAGGTTTTTCAGCTCAACAGACCCACATGAACACATATACTGTAGATGAAGCGCTTGACTTTGCCCTGTTTAGAAAACTCCGCTCCACCCTTGGTTTAGGGAGCATAACAAATCAAGACAAGTTTGTAGGCCAGCCTCTGAACAATTTGTAACCATAATTATTTCCTGGTACACTTAAAATAGGATCGCATATAACACCTTTTTTCTTTGGTTCTTAATGTAAATGGGTGAATGAAAGAAGTTATTTGGAATGACCTACTCGAGTTATTTATAGGTCGGGAACGACACACACAGATCGTGTCCTCCTCTTTGTCCCCAGATAAATGGAGCATGGGTCTCCCTCCCCCTCACAACCACTGGATCTTTCGGCTCGCTGGAGGTGTCCAAGGACAAAACCTACGTCGTCGTGGCGACGACCTTTGGCCTGAGGATGATGACAGACGGCCACGACCGGCTCTTCCTGCAGGTGGACGAGCGCTACTTCGGCGAGCTGTGCGGCCTCTGCGGCGTCTACTCCGGCCACCAGGGGGACGAGTTCCAAAAGCCCGACGGCAGCCCCGCCGCCACGGAGTCGGAGTTCGGCAACAGCTGGAGGGTGGAGGACAGCGGCCACAGCTCGTGCGTTGCACACGTTCACGGTACTTAGCCAATCGTCGGTGGTGGACAGGGACCGTGTTCTGAACGAGGCCCGCCTCTCCCCTTCAGGTGCACAGCTTTCCCAGACGAGCCGAGACGCTGTGAGGCCGAGGAGAGCGAGAAGGCCCTGGAGGAGTGCCGCGCGCTTCTAGGAGAGGCCTTCCAGCCCTGCCTTGGGCCCGTCCATCCCCAGACCTACCTGAGCAGCTGCACCAAGGACTACTGCGCCACGGCAGGGGACCGCCACGTCCTGTGCGGCTCCCTGGAGTCCTACGTGGCTGCCTGCCAGGTGGCTGGGGTGGAGCTGGTCGACTGGAGGAACGGAACAGCTTGCGGTGAGGAGGCTGAAAATAAATGTACTATGACGATCGTTATGAGGTGTGAGGATTCTTGAATCAAAATGAAAAGCTTTGAACGGAAATAGTATTATGATCTGAGAATCTTTTCGCTGTTTTCCGTCTTTTTTCTTATCTTCAAAATATCAGTTTATATTGTTAGAATGTAATAACAGGTCTGTTGTTCTATTTCAGCGGACCCAACGGTGCCTCCCACACCAGAACCAGTTTGTCCAGCAATCCATTGCAACTTCGACAACAACTTATGTGGGTGGGCACAACTGGTACAAGACAGTTTTGATTGGACCAGACACTCAGGCCCCACCCCCTCTGACCTCACAGGGCCAAGCGGAGACCACACTACTGGAGGTAGGAGATTCATAATAACACACAGTACATATCTTTGTAGAAATATGCTAGTGTTTGCATGGATTAAACATCATATTTGTAAATGATGAATAATAATAATACATTTTATTTGAATTCATGATATGTAAATTGTGCTTTTCTGAAAGGCAAAGACGCTTCATGTTGTAAAGTACGATACTAATAATCCTAGTAGTGAAGTATCAGTTTGCCTCAGACGTTCCTAATGTCCTTGTTCTATTGTCGCTCTGTTGTTTAGCTGGCTCCTACATGTACACTGAGGGAGATGGGGCGTCGTACGGAGACTCCGCCCGCTTGATGAGCGCTCCCTGCCGGCCGACTGGCCCGGTCTGCCTGACCTTCTGGTACCACATGTACGGCCCGGCCCAGGCCATGGCCCTCAACGTCTACATGCTCCAGGGGAACAAGAGCAAGAAACTATGGAGCAGGGTCAACAGCCAGGGCACCGACTGGCGCCAGGCCAACGTTGGCATCCACGGCGACGGCTCATTCCACGTAAGAACCGGGTCGAATAGGCGTCCAATGGTATTAGCGACTATGCGAAGTGTCTTTGCGTTTCAGAAAAGCGCAATGTAAATCAAACGTATTAAAATGAATCTTATTATCATTGTTAATTATATGCAAATGTGATGTTCAATTCTTGCAGACAGTAACATATTTCTATAAAGATATGTACTCTTTGTGGCATTATTAGTCTTCTACCTCGAAATGCTGCAATGACTGCACAGTGGCTTAATTCTGCTCATTGTCTGTGTTTTAGATTATCGTGGAAGGAATCCGAGGTTCAGTCTATCTGTCTGATGTGTCCATAGATGATGTCGCTGTCCATGCTGGCCCGTGCTCAGGTAAAGAAGTGCGCCGGGCAAAATGTGTGTGAAATGTTGTTCCATATTGTACAAGTCCAACGGAATAAGTCAGATTCCCTTGAGTTTTCAAGGAATGCCATGGAATATCCGTTTTGACAAATGTAGGGTTGGTCGTTCAAGTTGTTTGTGTGAGGTGGTCACTTTTTAACTGAAGGATACAATTCCCATAGAGGTGACATTTGTGAGCTAACAACTATTCAATTTGTTTTCTTCACTAGCAAAGTCATCGGGGCTGCTGAGGGAAAGCTCAGTTTCTATCTCAACTGTAGAAACAGAAGTAGCCACTTCACACCCAGGTAAACATGGGCCATTCGCTTATAGATATTAATGTACCTAACAAATGAACATTTTAAACTGTAGTTTGGATTTTAAGAACTAGTTGCAAATTAATGTCTGTAACTTGGGGCAACACCTTTGACGGAAAATGAAGAACATTTTCCTTAAAATTAAGAAATTAAGCGTTAATGTTTTACAACTGCACTCTATACAGTGTGTAACCTCGACTGCACTTTTGACGAGAACCTCTGTAACTGGGGCCAGACAACGACCGACGCTTTTGATTGGACGTGGAAGAGTGGCTCCACCCCCACCCTTAACACTGGGCCTTCTGGTGACCATACCAGAGGAGGTAAGAAGGGGCTTTGAAATCTCTTTGTAATGCCAAGTCACAATTGGACAAATATAACAAGAAAAAATGATATTGCCAAGTAAAAAGATGTTTTTATTCAAATTGTCACACTGATGGACTTTTATTTACTGTGCTGTTTTATGTGGTGTATTTGTTGTTTTTTGGTTGTTTCTTGTTTACCTGCCCAGGGACAACAGATAGCTAGTTAGTTGTCAGCTAACTCTAGTGCAATTAATTTGAACTGTGTGCTGTTCCTGTAAAAATAAACAATCAAAAATATATATATTTGAATGTATCCCTCTCCAGATGGCCACTACCTGTACATTGAATCCAGCAGTGTGACCCATGGAGACTCCGCCCGTCTCCTCAGCCCAGAGTGTTCTCACTCTGGTCCTCAGTGTCTCCAGTTCTGGTACCACATGTATGGCTCCGCCCAGACCATGGGCCTCCACGTCTACCTGCTCCAAGGCAGGATGGCCGATGCCGTCTGGTGGAAGAGGGAGGACCAGGGAGACGCCTGGCACCTGGCCCAGGTGGACCTCACCACCTCAGAGCCTTTCCACGTAAGCCAACTCCAAAGTTCTCTGACATTTTTCAAGTACACCTTCAACGAGAGCATGCCAGTATTAGAAGTAAACGGTGCAGAAAACGCATTCATTCATCAACCTCTCAGCAATAAGGTTCTATTTTTAGATTTCCGCCTGAAAAGACGTACCTAAATTATTAACCAACTGATTTTTCCACCTCGCTAAGATTATCATTGAGGGGCGGAGAGGTTCAACTGAAAACTCGGATGTGGCAGTTGATGATGTCAAGCTGTATCCTGGCAGATGCTCAGGTATGCACCACAGCCTCCGAATGAACTCAATATTCAGTCTCAACAGCTTGGCGCTCACAGAAAAAGCTCCAGAAAGCCCCAGTTGGTGCTAAATACCCTGTGCTCTTGGCTGACACTGCTGCTGTTATTTTTTACCAGTTGGAGATTCATGTTTAATATGTGCATATTTAATATTGATAAATGTTACTGAATAATCAATCACGGTAGATGATCCGGAAAATAATTTCAGACAGGCCCTGTCTCACAAGGTTTCTTCGCTTACAGACCTTGGTGGTGTTGTGACACCCATACCTCCTAAACCCGACGGGAACTCTACAGCGCCCCCTGGCACAGCGACGGATCCACCACCGCTCCCTGCGGTCAACGTTACCGCCCCAGCCCTCACCACAGTCGTACCCCCTACTGTTACTGCCTCAGCTCCCACAACAAGCGGGCCTATAGTCCCAGGTAATGACACTCGTTCTCCAGGTCTCAGACAGGGCACACCACACGCTTCCCCCTCAGGTATTGCGGTCAGTCACCGCCTTGTTGTGGCTTTCATCTAGTAAAGCATAGAACGGACATTTTTACATTGCAATTACTGCGTTACTTTCTAACGATGTGAAAATAGCCATGTCGGATTGCTTATGTCGCTTCAATGTGTTTCGCAGTTTGCAAAATGAACTGTGACTTCGACCGAGATTTATGTCAGTGGAATCAGCTGGTCACTGATGCTTTTGATTGGACATGGCATAATGGCTCCACCGACACCGGACTAACAGGGCCATCTTCAGACCACACTACAGGAAGTAAGTGATCTTCAATATTGTCAATAATAAAAAAAATAAAAAATACCATTGTTATAATATTTTAATATATATTATTTTTATATAATATAATATTTTTTAATTTCTTATTTTTTTATTATTTGTTTTTTCTAATTTTAATTATAATAATTATTTATAACAATTATTATTTTATTTTATATTTATTTCTAGATCCAGATGGCCACTACCTGTACATTGAATCCAGCAGTGTGACCCATGGAGACTCCGCCCGTCTCCTCAGCCCAGAGTGTTCTCACTCTGGTCCTCAGTGTCTCCAGTTCTGGTACCACATGTATGGCTCCGCCCAGACCATGGGCCTCCACGTCTACCTGCTCCAAGGCAGGATGGCCGATGCCGTCTGGTGGAAGAGGGAGGACCAGGGAGACGCCTGGCACCTGGCCCAGGTGGACCTCACCACCTCAGAGCCTTTCCATGTGAGTGGTCTAATGTTTTCTAACAAATAGGATGAATGTCAATTTGCTAGAAATGTAAAATACAAATCAGGATGCTTTATAGTTTGATGGCTCTTATCCGTTTTTTATTAAATGCAATGTCAAACCATCCTATTCATATAATTGTAGATCATCTTTGAGGGCCGCAGAGGTGCGAATGAGGAGTCAGATGTGGCCATAGATGATGTGTCACTTCATCCTGGTCGTTGTTCAGGTATGCTAAACACCACTCCAACAATAACAAACACACTTCAAACGGTTTATATGACTGTTATTGAGATTTCTTTTTATAGATTTGATCATTCCAACTACTACAGCTCCCACAACCTCAAGGCCATCAACCAGTGGAATACCAATATCCACAACAACACCCGTTTGTAATACCCAGCCTGGAATAACCACACAAAAACCAGAAACCACAGCAACAGCAGAGCCACAACCTCCAACTACAGCCGGGCCACACCCCCCGACTACAGCAGGGCCACAACCCCCAACTACAGCAGGGCCACAACCCCCAACTACAGCAGGGCCACAACCCCCAACTACAGCCGGGCCACAACCCCCAACTACAGCAGAGCCACAACCCCCAACTACAGCACGGCCACAACCTCCAACTACAGCAGAGCCACAACCCCCAACTACAGCAGGGCCACAACCCCCAACTACAGCCGGGCCACAACCCCCAACTACAGCAGAGCCACAACCCCCAACTACAGCACGGCCACAACCTCCAACTACAGCAGAGCCACAACCCCCAACTACAGCACGGCCACAACCTCCAACTACAGCAGAGCCACAACCCCCAACTACAGCACGGCCACAACCTCCAACTACAGCAGAGCCACAACCCCCAACTACAGCAACCCCACTTCCAAGTACGCTTTTATTATAGAAATATATATATTGCTAAATATAAAACAACAAATTGCTGTACTTTTAATGTTTTTTGGGCTTCCACAGCGCCCTCTTGCCCCAAGAACAGCCATTACACCACCTGCTTGCCAGCCTGCCAGCCCAGCTGTAAACACCTGCATGGCCCCCCAAGCTGCAATGTGGATGAGCCCTGTGTGGGAGGATGTGAATGTAATGACGGTTTTGTACTGAAACAGAGGGTGTGTGTGCCTATCCAACAATGTGGCTGTGTGGACAAGAACGGAAACAGTCACCAGGTGAGTTAACTCATCTATAAACCCATATCTTGTGTTATCGATATGCGACTTGACTGACTATTAATGACTACTATTTGCATTTTAGTTCAATGACGTTTGGTACACCAATCACTGCAGTCAGAAGTGCGAATGTGAGGAAGATGATGGTGTGGGAGAGATTGATTGTGACGATGACAAAGATTGTGATAAGGATGAGGTCTGCTTTCGAAACGAAGCGGGAAATTACTACTGCAAATCAACAGGTAACGGCCCCTGGAAAATACATAAAAAACACATAACACAGTTAATGATAATCAACGCTACCAGCTACCGTCACAGTCCAGCCATTTTTTCACCTAAAAATATTCCTCCCTCCTTGCGCTTTCTAGACTTCAGTGGGTGTTCTGTCAACGGACACCCAGCGTACATGACCTTTGATGACATGATGCACGAGTTTAAGGGCAGAGAGTCCTATATTCTGGTCCAGACCACTGGCCTGTCAGGGAACCTTCCAGAAGTCTACATAGAGGGCATCAATGGAGTGGTCGGAGGTGACCATGACGACGACGATAGCAACAGTAAAAGTAGCGAAGAACGAGACGTACCGAGAGAACGCAGGGGCAGGGACGATGACAGCGACGAGGATGACCGTAGCGGCGAGGATGACCGCAGCAAAGAGGATGACGGCAGCAAAGAGGATGACCGCAGCAAAGAGGATGATGACAGCAAAGAGGATGATGACAGCAAAGAGGATGATGACCACCGGAGACTGAGAGGGCTCAAGATCAGGGTCTACAACCACACTGTGGAATTCAGGAAGAACAGAAAGCTGATTGTAAGTATCCTAATGATTAACCTGTTTTACCAGACCATGTTGCTTTCGGGGGGCCATTTTAGTTTATCTTAGACCATTTAGCAAGGCTATCTATGCCACTGGAGGACATATTCATGCTTACACACTGCAAAACATGTCTCACAAAAAAGGATTAAAAACAAATGGAATTTAAGAGATAAATGCAAAAAAAGCAAATTATCTGCCAATAGAACAAGAAAATGATCTTGGTATGTCTTGAAATTAGTAAAATACTCCAATATCACAATTCTTAGGAAGATATTGTATCTTATATTAAGAAATATTAGATATCATGGTTTGATACAAGATATTTGGTCTTGCTTGAATTTCAGATTTTTTTTACAGTGCCCTAACAAGTTGTCCCTTGCTTAATTATGCTTAGTGTGTTAAATACAACATTCATATCTCGATTTTCAAATACAGTAAGTTGAAGTATTGTTAAGTTTTCTCACACCCCTTGGGAGAAACTCAGGAAGAAAAAAAAGAATTGTTGACAAATGTCATTTCTTTTCAATCTTAAGCTGCTGGAGACATTAGATCTAGTAACACAGCAGCTAAACGTCTGCCCTCTCTCCAGCTGGACGGTGTGAGAGCTCATGCTCCAGTCTATCCCTCTGGAGGTCTAAAGATCACGGAGCGCTCCTCTCGTATCTACCTGAAGACAGACTTCGGTCTCACGGTGGAATTTAATGGAGACAGCAAAGCAGGTTGGAAAACTGTAACTTCCTCACAGGCAAAGTATATAGTGAAATATGTGCTGTTCTGTTGTGTGATAGGAACTAAGACGTGTGTGCGGACCAAATAGTCGACACATAAATAACCTCCTTATAAGTTAACATATGAGAAAATTTGACACTTCAATACATTATTTTGTTACAAAAACAAACTATTGCGGGGCTGTCAACGAGTCATTTGTAGTCAGTCTATTAATAGATCTCAAAGTGCTTGAAACAAAGAAACCGAAATCTTTGGTCTTTTTTTTTCATCTTTTTTATATCTAAGTTTCATCCTGTTCTTTCCTCCAGAGATTATTCTACCACACACGTATAAGAAGAAGGTAGGAGGCCTGTGTGGAAACTTTGATGGCAGAAAGAAGAATGATCTGATGAAGCCGGATGGTAACCAGGCGAAGGGAGAGCAGGAGTTTGGAGAGAGTTGGAAGGTGACCGAGGATTCTCTCAGAATAAGATGGAGGTGTGTATAAGCTCATAAATAATCAACATTTCAACTTCTTCCAACGCTTTCTAACTAATAACTTTGATGATAACCTTTTGCTTGGTAAACAAGTCATCTAACTGTAACACAACAAAATGGGAGTTCTTACGATTTTATTTTTCGTAGGCGATCATCATCCTTTCATACATATGCCAAAAGGCCGAGAGACTAAAGATGAGTGACAGTTCCTCTGCACAATCAAAAAAGTTGTCTTGTTTTTTAACTCTATTTTTCACCAATGGACACAGTGAGAGCACTCCCTTACACCACCTCACTGTTGATTTACAATCAAAGATTTCAAGACATGTCTGCAGCAGGAAGAGTGGCTAGATCCTGTTATTGCCAAATAGACTGCTTTCTTCACGAAAACCTCTTATGGCAGTTCACTTTTTATGTACGCACTCATTGAGCTGTACTGCGTGCCAATCTATGTACAACATAGTTTCTGTCATTGTACTATCATATCACATGTATACACCAGACTCAGGTACAATCATAATAAAAAACATGGATTGCCTGCACAAGTCTACCTGCAGTCCCAAAGGTTATGACAGATCAGTCCCAGAAATCTTGAGATAATATATTGCAATTTGACCTTGGGTACGTTTACACTATTCACTTTAATGCATAATTTTTTGAGCTTCAGAATAATTCCTGTTATTGCACTTTTCATGCCGGCTACTGTTAGAAAGTAAGTTAACTGCCACAAAAGCATTTACATAAGATATAGTCGACAGGAGAATAAGTCCAATGAAAATTCCAAAAGCAGGACATAAGTAGACAAGTTACAAAGCCATACTTTTATAAATCAGTGGGCCTCAGCTACACTGTATTTCTTTCCCCTTTATTCTTCTATGGAGTTGCAATATCAGGTAGAGCACCTAAGTTGTCTATTTTTAAATCCTCTGAAGTGCTCCTTCCGGGATTTTTTGTTTGTTTTTCTTTGTCAGTCGAACTTGATGTTCTTGCACAAAAAAATAAAATATGATGACAAAGCTTTAGCACATTTGTGCTAGTGAATGTGTATCCTTTAGATGTTATCATGTTTGATATATTGACCATCTGTGACAAGTTTGATATCTTTGGAATAAAATCATATGAACAATAAATAATTATTCATTCTCTATGGCGGAAAGATGTGTTTGCATGTTCATTTTCTTAGAAATATGTATGTATGACAAAGTATGACCTTGGTTCTATAGAAGTATAACACCCTCTTTTCAGCACAATGGCAGTCGTTTTTATTTGGGCAGACAATAGGACAGTATGTTCATATTGCTGGTCTGTCTCATTGAAATCAATTGTGCTATACCATAGGTGTCAAACTCTGGCCCGCGGGCCAAATTTGGCCCGCGAGGTAATTATATTTGGCCCGCGAGACAATACCAAATGACTACTTTTAATTTAATAAATGAATGCCATTGATGTGTTTTTTCATTTGAAATTCGATTTTGCATGTCTCCACTATTAAATTATATATTGTATGGTAATAAGCGATGCTTGTTTTATATTCAATGTTAAAGCAAAACTTTTTTGGGTCCATATTAAAAGGTTAATTTGTTCAATGTTGGCCCGCGACTTTGTTCAGGTTTTACATTTTGGCCCACTGGGTATTTGAGTTTGACACCCCTGTGCTATACTCTGAACAACAAAAAGACATGACAGGCTGAATAATTGATGAATCTGAGGACATGGATCTTCTTGCTGTTCATATCTAAAATATTTCTTAAAAAGTCCTAATTGTTATTGAAAACATTGACAATTGTGTTTGAAAGTAAGCTGTCGGTTGTAAAATAAACAATTAAAGCATATTATACAATTTAGCTTGGTTGGGTAAGATACTGTTTGCAGTCCAAATAAAAGCCATAATTTAAAGTTTTGCCCAATATTAACAAGACATTATTAACCCTATGTTGTAATGACTCCTGAGTACATTCAATAAAATTAATGAAATGAAAGGCTCCCTAATGCCACATAGTACAATTATTTTATTTTAGTGTCATATAAATAATAGTTTGAAGAAATCATCAAAAGCCTATACATTTGCATTAGGTCAATAGAAGTAAAAACACTGCAATAAATACTAGAAATTAAGCTAATAAAAACACACCAAATCCAGTGATATGATTTTCAAAGTGATAAACACACAACAAAAGAATGATTGTCTACCTTTGGCATCCAACCCAAGGTGAAATGTGATGTGAACTGTATTTTCATAATAAATGTGTATTCCTCCCTAGTGGACAGAGAATGTTGCACTTTATAAATGTTCAGTCCCTGAAGTTAGATGCACGTGAGATTAAAGAGCTAACCAGATTGGTCAATTTTCAATTGATTGATAATCGATTTCAGGTGTATATTTTTGGCTTGCACTACAACTAGATTTGTGTCTCCATGTACTGTTATGTTGTGTGGGATTGCCATAGAGGTGTGTGTCAGCGCCTTAAATCGGTAGAAGGTGAGTGTTTAGAACTAGGCCTGAAATTGGTCATTGAAATGATCAAAGACAGTTTTTACCTGAGTAATTCAATATGTAGCGTTTTTAGGATTTGGAAGACACCTGGGGCTTGGCCCACTAGCCACGGATAAAATGCAAATTTTAAAACGTGTGCACTCTTGCAATGAGTAGCTATTAAGGCCCATTGAATAATTGGTCACTTTCTGTCCAAGGTTACATAACCTCCCGCATGGGATACTATTTGGTTCTGAATTAACTAAGTGCAAGATTGCGTTACGTTCGTTAGTTGCCAAATTGACTGCCCAAGGAATAACATTTGACAGTAATGTATTGCCAATGTAAACCACCCCTTATAAAATTGGCAAGCAAATAACTGCATAGCTAGATCGGCTAACTAAATTGAACACTGAGTTTGCTAGGCAATGCACACTTTGTTTTAATACAATACTACTCAAACATTCGTGATTAAAGCCCTCAATGAATGCCATTGACCCCTTATTCACATTGATTAGATAAAACGTTAACAGGTTGTTACTTTGCACTAAAATTAACCCATCTGGCCAGTAGAATTAGAGCTGCATTTTATGCTGGATTGGCTGTGCCAGTATACCTCCAGTGATTTCAGGTTTTGAATTAGATTTTTCATTGGGCATATGCTTTTTGTTTTGTGTTTTGGTGTGGTGGTGGTAATACTTACCTGGCGTAAAGAGACCCGTTTTTTTTCTTGTTTTACATGCCCGATCTGCAAAGGGTGGGAATAACACCAACACTCTAAAAAATTGTTAATGTGGAGCTTAAAATTAAGAGCTCTTTCAACTTGAATAATTGTTTGTTACATGTTTTAGTCAGTAGATAAGTTGGTCAAAATTAAATAAAGAACATTCTTAACTTAAATTCATATCGATTTTGAACACGCATTTTTGCCTTCACTTAACAAGAGAGGTTTTACTATTAGGTTAGTGCAACTTGATTATCATTGGGAGAGGAGCAAGATATGACGTCAAGACTCTTCGCGCTTGCCCGAGAGAAAGGATGCGAGAAACGGAAAAATAGTTCGAGGAAAGGTTAGCACTCGGTGAGAAACACGTTTTGCTAGTTTTATTCGCCACAGCTACTATCTATATCAGCATACATTGAAAGAATTTTTTTTTTTTTTGTCTTAAACTCCAGATTGAATTTTGTCAACTAATTCAGCGTTTGTAAAATTCGTTGACTTTAGCTAGCTAGCATGCATGATAGCGTATGGCTAATATATGTACGTTAATACACATATTTAAATGTTAAATTGATACACGTAGTAATCTTTGTGTTAAAATTAAGTTAAAGTATTATAGTTTAAAGTTTGTTGAGTCACAGCCAGCTGGCCATCTCATCTGGCAGACCGGGCGCTTGCCAAGCGGTGTTGCCAACTTAGCGACTTTATTTCATAAAAGCGACTAGACAAATTTAGCGACTTATTTACACAATCGGGGAAAAAACGAGAAATCTATTAAAATCCAATTTATTACCACGCATTCTGCTCAGCGTAATCGCAGTAAGCGTCTCTCCTTAAACTGTGTGCACTGGAGTGGGAGAGTGAGTTTCCATGGTTACACGGACGCTGTTCTCAGTTGAGCTGAAAGTTTCAAGCACAAATTAATTACTACGTGGTAACGTCACAAATATGTAAATGAGCGTATGGCGTTATCTAGAGTCTTTTGGAGTTAGTGCTAGCTACTTTCCTCTGAAAATAGTTGCCAACACTGTTGCCCAGTGTGGGCCGACCTGCCTCTTGGGCGACAAAACCGTTTACTTGCATCTAACATTTTCTTTGTCTAACCGGCCCATGAAAGCAGATCAGATCATTGGGTTTTTTCTTAATTGACACTGGGCTGGCCCAATCACATATTTGACACAAAAAAATGAGGCTGTCTTAGTGTCTACCTCGCTCAGTCAGTACGATGATGATGAGTTAGCATTATGCCACTCGAGTCCAGGAACCAATTAAAAAGACTCCATAAAAAAAAAAAAGCGCTAGTGGTGGTTTACAAACTAGCTAGTGTTTGCAAAGTTATGCTGATAAATCCGATTGGCTTTACTTCAATTTGGCTAGCTTTCTTCTTTTTTAACGCAGGTGTAACTAACGTTAGTTCCGTCAATATCAGTGCCGAACCGTGACGTAAGTACTTTCAAGTTATTCAAATGCCCATCAATAGATAAAAAAAATAAAACAATATAGGCCCATCTCATTCAATGAACATAGGTCTGTTGTACCAAATAGGCCTGTGAGTGCTACGCCGGCAAATTTCTGTTGGTTTAGGACCCAGGGTTGGCGAACCTGCCATTAACGGCCCGCTACACTATTTCTATTTGGCCCGTGAGGCATTATCGTAATGCAGCCTACTTTCTAAAGTAAAGCTGAACGTTAGCTCGTTCGCTAGCGCAGGCTAACGTAACGGTTTTATGTTTATACTTTTGTGTTGGGATGTGACAGTTAGACCTAGTCATGTCTTGCATAAAATGCTGTCTCACAAGACTAGCCTAGTTTTAGTAATTTAGGTAAACGTCCTACCCTCTGACATGTTCATAGGCGTCCCAATTGCCCAAGAAACGATTGCCAACTCTTTTTTGGGTGGGGAATTAATTGAATTGTTTGTTCTCGGAATACTAGATTGATATTGAACATGTCTGACCTTGTGAATTATAGCGTAATTACAATAGATGAGTCATTTAAGTGTGTGTATGTATATGTGTATGTCTAGATTAATTAAATCTGTTGGCAGTTGTAATGAGATTAGAAAGCCACTTATGACCCTTTTATATAATACTATAGTTGCACCCTAGCGTCCTTAACATCATGTAACATAAGCGAGCAATAAAATCAGATACATTTGTTTGTCATTTTGTCGCCCCATATGGATGTTGTAAATACGCTAATGGCCCTTTATACACTCTTAAAAATGATGGGTTGAAAATAACCCAAATTGTTTAGTTTTTAACCCCACTGCTGGGTAAATATAGGACAGAACACACTCTGGGTTATTGTAACCCAGCAAAATGGGTTGGGTAAATAACCCAGCCGATTGGGTAGATCTGGTAAACCCAAATGCTGGGTAGAATTGACTGTTTGCTGGGTTGAAAGTAACCTCATGCTTGGGTTGTTTTTCATATAGGCCTTTATATACTTAACAAATGTTATATCTATAGCATATGCTCCGTTCCTCATGAGAAATAGGGCAAGAGCACTATTAACTTCATTTACCTATATATTAGTATAATTGACAACATCATAAGTATAATTCAGGAAACGCATTACAAGTTCTTTAATCAAAATATTTTTTTATTAAACATTTCTTTAAAATGCGTATTACATTTCATCAATAAAATCATTTGATATCAGTATATGAACATGTCGAATTTGGAACAGTTTATATGGCACTAACCAAAAAGATCAAAAGTATGCATGCTACTTATGCGATAGTGAGTGAGACACTCCAGCTGCCACTCTCAGTTTGGTCGGAACGTCCGTGAGGGAAAGAAAGTGTGCAAACCTGGAATACAAATGTAAAGTTAAGAAACATTAGGCCTACGTAACATGTTTCTTAAAGCAATGCAAGTTTTTAGTTACTACATTTTATGCCACATAGCTTGCTGCCTAGCATCCAATAGGCGACAGTATTTTTTTCAACAACATTTTACGTTGGCTATCTGGCTAGTAACTGACGTAACGTTAATGGGAGTGAATGCTACGGCAAATCGATTATTAAAGCACAAGGAATAGACATTGATGTCAGATCCCAAATCTTACAAACCAATAAACTTTATATAATTATCTGATAAGATCAGTAAGCTGCATGGATAATGGGGTAAATAGTTGGTTACCTGTTACTGAGTGAGTGACTCCTACGCCGTGCTTTTTTTTTTTTTTTTTTTTCCTTCCTTCCCCAGAAGAGATGGAATGGCTAACTGAATTGCGTTTCTACGCGCAATCCATCAATCGACCCACTAGCTGGGTTATATCAACCCAGCAGGTGGGTAGTTGGAAGCGGGAATACTGCTGTGACCCAGGGTTCGGTCAGTAAAAGCGGGAAAAAGTCTTTATATAGACCAACCCAGCCGCTGGGTGACACAAAACAACCCTTATCAAGACAAAAACCCATAATAATGACCCAACAGGCATAACCCAACAATTTAGTTAAAAAAACCACTCAGCATTTTTGACTGTAGAAAAAGCGCCCCACCCGATGCATGTGCCATGCATTGAAGTGTTAATTTGTTGGTTTATTCATGTTTTGTAAAAACTTGTCGTCTTTTGATTGTGTTGCACAAATCTTCAATTTGCTGAAATACATTTATTTAAAGAAATATCAAGGTGAACCAGTTTTATATTTTTCAATAAAAAGAAAAGCTAAAATGATGTGATGGGCTGGTCTGGGCCAAAATCCCAGGGCCGATTTATTTTATTTCATTTATAAAAAAAAAAAAAAGTGTCAGTTTAACAAAAGCCTCATGCGATCTGCAAAGGCATGCATGAGTCAAATTGTTTAAGTTATATCTGCTGATAAATTGAAACACCTGAGGTAATTTTGTGTTGTTGGAGGTGGGCATGTGTGTTTTGTGCACAGATAACAAATGTTGTACAAACATTGTTTACTGTTAATTCACTGTGTGCCCAAATATTTTGTTGACATCGGTTTTACCAGTTTGGTCAACTGCATTTTGTATGTTTAATTTATTTAAATAAGTTACTGTTAATCAAAATAATTTAGGTAACAACAAATTGCATGGACATTTGAGTAGAATGGAAGTCAAATAAATAGGTTAGAACAGCTCAAGTGAAATAATTTGACAACTTAAGCTTAGAGGGCAAAGCATTGTTGGTTGTACAAAAGTAATTGAGTTGGTCTAACTAATAGTCTCATTGGATTTACCCAATAATGGCTTGAATTAGAATTACTTAAGATCCATGCAATTTGTTACCTCAATTTTATTGAGACAGTATTTTTTGGGATTGAACAATCCAGATTCTTTCTCACGCTAACTTCCTGCACAAAATATTGACCAAGTTTATACTTTCCCATCAACAAATGAACTCTCCTCTCTGTGCTGGAAATCATATAGGAGTCTCTGCGCTCTCCAGACCATAGGTCCGATATCAGTCTTCCATCCAGGTGTCTTTACTCTGCCCAGCAAAGTGGCGGGAGAGTTCTGCCTGGGGCTGTGTGCTTAAGGACTGCTGGACCAATGATGCTTGAAGACTGCAGCTATAGCCTATTGGTCACCGTGTGTGTAGTTTGTCTATTGCAGACAGCAACTCAGGCCAGGTTGGTCCCTTTAAGTATTACTCGAATTAATCCTTGGACTAGCTTCTATCGATTTAGAAACTATAGATTCACTTTTTTTTTTATTAATTAAAAATTGCTTGTGCACTCTGATGCTCAATATGTACCTAACAATTGAAAGAAAGGCAGTAAATACAGCTAGCAGGGTCACGATTTAACTGACTCATGACATGGTATTTTGTTTTTAGAGATGAAGACTATTCTAACTCTTCTGCTCTCCCCGACTGGAGGTTAAATTCAGGTAACTACAGAATGGCGATGGTGTTGGATAACAAACTATTAGTGATTTGAAAAATGTAGTCCAGTTCAAAGACTTGCTAGTGCGCCTACCTAGATCTGTGAGAATGGTGTTCTAGTTACAGGTAGTGCAACATATAACAGACTTGCATGAAGATAACAGGGGCCGTGAAATATTTCACAATTCACCCCTCAGTTATGATAAACTAGGATTGCAGAGAAATTGAAATCAAGCATATTGTATTGGTGGTTCCAAAGCTATTAATCATTACATTGTAAATGCTTAAATTACACTATAAAATTGTTTGCCCCTTCTGTAGCTTACTCCAATGATAATGGCTCAAAATATTTAAAGGAAAGGCTTCCATAAAATATTTACCGAATTATTGGGTAGCATGTGCTCTCACAACTTATGGTTTCCTAAGTAGCAACACGAAACGAATGAATCAAACTGCTAATTTAGTCCTGTGCTGGTCTAATTTAAATCTATTATTCAGTGTAATTGGTAGTAACGTTCCTCTTAGAATTAATTCCCCTTCATTTACCACATGAATTAACACAGAAACTTGACCCCAAACTTGCCTATGATTAACAATGCAGTGCTTTATTAGAGCAGTTTGTCTAAGGTTTATTCTGCATTTCCATGGATGCATTACAAAAATCGTACTTATTGCTTGTCTTTTCACCCACAGAATATGTTTCAAGGTGTGACTTTGACAATGACAGCGATCCATTCTGTAATTGGACTTCTAAGGGTCTGCTAAGAACCAAGATGGGACTAGGTAGTACTTACCTGCTGGCCTGAGCTTTTTCACGTGAAGAGGCCCTTTATTTAGTAGTTATTACGTTCAATGTCCAGAATTGACATGATCTAATAGGTTTACCTTACCTTTGTAGAGCTTTGAATTGTCATCCAACAAACATTAATTTGCCTTGTATACAATGTAAATGTTCAAATTGTATGGAGGATTGTACAGTATTTTTCAGAAATGTCTAACTGACCCACTTAAAACTATACTGCCGTGTTGGCGTTAGTAACTTTTAATTTTCCAACACCTGACCACAACCTTGTCAAAAGCTAAATCTTTTTCTACTCTACTCCAGATGCATATTACTTGACCCCAGGAGAAATCTCAGGGAATTCATCAGGTGTGACCACTTTGGAAAGTTCTATCCTGAGTTGGTCGGGAAATGCCTGCCTGGAGTTCTGGTACAAAGTACCCCCTGCAGCTACCGGGTCTGAACTGAGAGCTCTGCTCAACAGCATCAATGGTCTGACTGAGGTCTGGGCCTCACCGCCCATGAAGCAAGGTGTCTGGAGACAAGTGTCCCTAACCTTGAACAGCACTGACAAAGCACAGGTCTGCAAGCCTGCAAAAACACAACTAGCATTGCAGGACATAGCACTTGAAAGTGTCTGTCTGTATACGTATATGCAAGGGTACCACCACTTACTAGTATTGTATCATCTCCTTCCAGGTTGTATTTGAAGCTGCACAGGGGCTGCCTAATATCCAGCAGGTTGCCTTTGACCAGGTGGGAGTCAGCATAGGACAGTGTGGTAGGTATCTTAAAGTTGAAAACAATGCTCACAGAACTTCTATATAACAATTATTAATAATTCAGCTTAATTTCACCAAGTATTCAGTCTAACTTACCCCACCAGGTGACTTCTTAATAACAAGACATTAAGACATATTAATGTAGTGTACCTGTACTGTCTGGTAGGTTCATCCGAGGCCATTGATCTCCCATCTGTTTCACTTTTTACTGATGAAAGGAACGTAGTGGCTTCCTCACACCCAGGTAAAAACTGAATTTCTCGTTTCTTTTGGCAAATGGGTTGGTACTCGCTTGTTAAGTTTAAAGCAGTGTTTTTCTTCTACCACAGAATTGCTTAACCTACTGAATTAGTTCTGTTTATTTTACCTCTACCCTACATAGTGTGCAACTTCGACTGCAGTTTTGAGTTTGACATCTGTAACTGGGTTCAGATGACAAGTTATGCTTTTGACTGGACATTGGCCAATTGCTCCATCCCCACCATGAAAGTGTTGCCTCCAGACAACAATAGAGGTGAAAAATGTCGTAGTTCTAAATAGATTGTTCCTTAAATCTCTCTGTACATTGTGTGATTTTAAAAAGAAAGGTACTCTGAATATTGAATCGCATTTAACTTTCCTAGATGACCACTTCCTGTTCGTTGAGGCCAGCAGGGTGACTCATGGAGCCAAAGCTCGTCTCCTCAGCCCAGAGTGTTCCGACTCTGGTCCTCAGTGTCTCCAGTTCTGGTACCACATGTACGGGTTATCACTGACCATGGGGCTACGTGTTTACCTGATTCAGGGCCCAGTGGCTAATCTAGTCTGGAAGAACAGTGAACAGGGTGATGCTTGGAAACAAGCTCAGGTTGACTTCACCACGGCCAGCACTTTCCAGGTGAGTCATGAGGACGGAGACTGTTCCCAACCCTATTTGAGCAAACTTAACTAGTTAACCAACCTTATTCTAGGTTGTTTATGAGGGGCTGAGAGGATCCAAAAATGAGTCTGTGGCTATTGATGATGTGAAGCTGTATCGTGGCAAATGTTCAGGTACTTCACCAGAATTTACAATCCAAACAGTTTGTCAGGAAATTTTGTGCAGGTTCTGACTATTTTTAGGTGCCTCCACTGGCTTTTGGTTCTTACCTTGTTCTGATGTCACAATTTCCAGAAATTGGTCTAGTGACACCCAAGGAAAGTGTGCCTTGTGGGAACATAACAGTAACTACTTCACCATACCCTGTGAGTGGTGTCACTGTGCAACCAGAAATGTCAGCGAGCACCCAGGTGGTTAATATCTCATCTCTGCCCCCAATGAGTCCAACAGACATTCTCCCAGGTAATCAACTTTGCTCCATGTAGATCAAATATATGCTTTGGCACTCCTGGTTTCTTAGCAACCAGTGTTTGAAAGCTACAACAAAAATTAAGTAAACGATAAATGTAAAGATTAGCCAAGGATACATTTTTATATTGCCGTAGTAGAACATGTCCGCCTTATTAGATATTTTAACCCTCGTCCTACCAACATATTTTACATACAAGGACCCCAAGATTAAACAACCATCATAGCAAAATGTTAACTAATTTCCTCCCAAACATTGTTAGTTACGTAACTAATGTCATAAAAAAAAAAAGTTGGTTAATTTGCTTAACCTTCCTATTTAACATACAAGGACTACCGACTGGGGTCCCTGGTGACCCCAAGAATACAATACTGCGAGAAACAACCATCATAGCAAAATCTTTTCTTGTCTTCCCAAAACAGTTACATTTGTAATGTCGTCTGAAAAATGATCTAATCTAATAGTTCTGTTTATTTACACTGCAGAAGGAGGAATTTGGTGCTTTTCACCGGGGTCCTCTCCGACCCCAACAAATTTGCATTTTTAAAAAGCACCAATTAAACCAGAAATACAATAAAAAAACATGAAATGAGTGAATTAGGATCACACTGACAGTCATGAACAATTGAATAAAGTGTGAGATTTTACAAAGTATACCAATGGGGTCAAACTAATGTTGGTAGGATGAGGGTTAATGTGTATAACTTTGACTAGCTACAACAGATCCTGAGCAGGAAACTCCAACAGGATCACAATTGTTATCTGCCTTCACAGTTGGAAGGGGGCAAAAACCACAGACCACGGCTGAAAAGAGTTTGGAAAAGACAAGACCAGAAGTTGGGCAGGAAACATCCACTATTGAAGGCCTAGGGTCAAAATCGACAACTACTGCAGGGTATACATCACCAACGACACATGCAGTTGAAGCTGGGCCGAAATCGACGACTACTGTAGGGTATACATCACCAACGACACATGCAGTTGAAGCTGGGCCGAAATCGACGACTACTGTAGGGTATACATCACTAACGACACATACAGTTGAAGCTGGGCCGAAATCGACTACTGCAGGGTATAAATCCCCAACGACATATACAGTTGACGCTGGGACGAAATCGACGACTACTGTAGGGTATATGTCACCAACGACATATACAGTTGACGCTGGGACGAAATCGACGACTACTGTAGGGTATATATCACCGACATATACAGTTGCCGCTGGGACGAAATCGACTACTGTAGGGTATACATCACCAACGACACATACAGTTGAAGCTGGGCCGAAATCGACGACTACTGCAGGTTATAAATCACCAACGACATATACAGTTGACGCTGGGACGAAATCGACGACTACTGTAGGGTATATATCACCAACGACATATACAGTTGACGCTGGGACGAAATCGACGACCACTGTTGGGTATATATCACCAACGACATATACAGTTGAAGCTGGGCCGAAATCGACGACTACTGTAGGGTATAAATCACCAATGACATATACAGTTGACGCTGGGACGAAATCGACGACTACTGTAGGACATGAATCACAAAGGCCATATACAGTTGACGCTGGGACGAAATCGACGACTACTGTAGGGTATTTATCACCAACGACACATACAGTTGAAGCTGGGCTGAAATTGACTACTGTAGGGTATATATCACCAACGACATATACAGTTGACGCTGGGACGAAATCAACGACTACTGCAGGGCGTAAATCAACGACTACTGCAGGGCGTAAATCAACGACTACTGCAAGGCGTAAAACGACTACTGCAAGGCGTAAATTGACTACTGCAGGGCGTAAATCACCAACGCCAAATACGGTTGAAGCTGGGTCGAAATCAACGACTACTGCAGGGTATAAATCCCCAACGCCAACTACAGTTGAAGTTGGTTCGAAATCGACTACTGCATGGTATAAATCCCCATCGCCAACTACAGTTGACGCTGGGTCTAAATCGACGACTACTGCAGGGTATAAATCCCCAACGCCAACTACAGTTGAAGTTGGTTCGAAATCAACGACTACTGCAGGGTATAAATCCCCAACGCCAACTACAGTTGAAGCTGGGTCGAAATCGACGACTACTGCAGGGTATAACTCCCCAACGGCAACTACAGTTGAAGTTGGTTCGAAATCAACGACTACTGCAGGGTATAAATCCCCAACGCCAACTACAGTTGAAGGTGGGCTGGAAACGACGACTACTGCAGGGCTAGAATCACCAACGGCAACTACAGTTGAAACTGCGTCGGAAACGAACACTACTGAAGGGCTAGAGTCACCAACGGAAACTACAGTTGAAACTGCGTCGGAAACTAACACTACTGAAGGGCTAGAGTCACCAACGGAAACTACAGTTGAAACTGCAGCGGAAACGAACACTACTGAAGGGCTAGAATCACCAATGCCAACTACAGTTGCAACTGTGCCGGAAACTAACGATACTGCAGGGCTAGAGTCACCACCTACAGTTGAAGCTGGGCCAGAAAAAACGACAGATAATGCAGGGTCAGAATCACCGAAGCCAACAGTTGAAAGTGGGCTGGAAACTACAACTACTGCGGAGCTGGAATCACTAACGCAGACTACAGTTGAGGGTGGCCTGGAATTGATGACTACCGCAAGGCCAGAACCACCAACGCCAGCTACAGTTGAAGCTGGGCCGGAAACGACTACTGCAGGGCCAAAACCCCCAATGCCAACTACAGTTGAAGGTGGGCCGAAATTGACGACTACTGCAGGGCTAAAATCACTAACGTCGACTACTGAAGGGTTAGAATCACCAACGCAAACTACAGTTGAAGCTGGGCCAGATGCAACAACTACTGCAGGGCAAGAGACGTCAACTACAGTGGGAGTTGGGCCGGAAACGACTACTTTAGATCTAGAATCACCAACGCGGACTACAGTTGAAGCTGGGCCGGATGTAACGACTACTGCAGGGCTAGAGTCACCAATGCCAATTACAGTTGAAGCTGGGCCGGATGCAACAACTACTCCAGGGCTTGAATCACCAAGGCAAACAACAGTTGAAGATGCGTCGGAAACGACTTCTGCAGGGCTGGAGTCTCAAACACCAACTACAGTTGAAGCTGGGCCGGATAAAACGACTACTGCCGGGCTAGAGTCGCCAACTACAGTAGAAGTTTGGCCTGATGCAACGACTACTGCAGGGCTTGAATCCCCAGCGCAGACTACAGTGGAAGGTGGGCCGGAAGCAACGGCTACTGCAGGGCTAGAATCCCCAACGGACGCTACAGTTGAAGTTGGGCCGGAAACTACTACTGCATGGGTAGAATCACCAACGCCACCTACAGTGGAAGGTGGGCCGGAAACGACGACTACTGCAGGTTTAGAATCGGCAACGACAAAAACACTTGAAGGTGGTTTTGGAACGACAACTACTGCAGTGCTAGAATCACCAACGCTAACTACAGTTCAAGCTGGGCCGGAAACGACGACTACTTCTGGTCCAGAATCACCAGCGCCAACTACAGTGGAAGGTGGGCCGGAAGCAACGACTACTGCAGGGCTAGAATCCCCAACGCCATCTACAGTGGAAGGTGGGCCGGAAATAACTACTGCATGGGTAGGATCCCCAGTGCCAACTACAGTGGAAGGTGGTTCGGATATTACAACTGCCGCAGGGCTAAAATCACCAACGCCAACTAAAGCAGAAGCTGGGCGGGAAATGACTACTACTGCAGGGCTAGAATCACCAACGGCAACTACAGTTGACGGTGGGCCGGAAACGACGACTACTGCAAGGCTTGAATCACCAACGGCAACAGTTGAAGGTGCGTCAGAAACGACAACGACTACTGCAGGCCTAGAGTCACCAACGCCAACTACAGTTGAAGCTGGGCCGGATGTAACAACTACTACAGGGCTAGAGTCACCTTCGCCAACTACAGTTGACGCTGGTTCGGAAAAGACGACTGCTGCAGGGCCAGAATCACCAAGGCCAAGTACAGTTGAAGCTCGGCTGGATTCATCGACTACTACAGGGCTAGAGTCACCAACGCAAACTACAGTTGAAGGTGGGCTGGAAACGACTACTGCAGGGCTAGAATCACCAACTGCAGTTACGCCTACTATAGGGCTAAAATCACAAACGCCAACTACAGTTGAAGCTGGGCTGGATAAAACGACTACTGCAGGGCTAGAGTCACCATCGCCGACTACAGTGGAAGGTGGGCCGGAAACCACAACTACTGCAGGGCCAGAATCCCCAACAGAAACTACTCTGGCAGGTGGGCCGGAAGCAACGACTACTGCAGAGCTGGAGTCACCAACGCCAACTACAGTTGATGCTGGGCTGGAAATGACGACTACTGCAGGGCTAGAATCACCAACGGCAACTACAGTGGAAGGTGGGCCGGACACGACTACTCCAGGTAAAGGGTCACCAACGCCAACTAGAGTTGATGCTGGGCCGGATGCAACGACTACTGAAAGGCTTGAATCCCAAACGCCAACTACAGTTGAAGGTGGGCCGGAAACGACGACTACTGCAGGGCTAGAATCACCAACAGCAACTACAGTGGAAGCTGGTCTGGATTCAAAGACTATTGCAGGGCTAGAATCACCAACTGCAGTGGAAGGTGGGCCGGAAGAAACCACTACTGCAGGGCTAGAGTCACCAACGCCAACTACAGTGGAAGGTGGGCCGGAAACAAAGACTACTGCAGGGCTAGAGTCACCAATGCCATCTACAGCTGAAGGTGGGCTGGAAACGATGACTACTGCAGGGCCAGAATCCCAAACGGCAACTACAGTTGAAGGTGGGCCGGAAACAACGACTACTGTAGGGCCAGAATCCCCAACGGCAACTACAGTTGAAGGTGGGCCGGAAACGACGACTACTGCCGGGCCAGAATCCCCAACGGCAACTACAGTTGAAGGTGGGCCGGAAGCAATTACTACTGCAGGGCTAGAGTCACCAACGCCATCTACAGTTGAAGGTGGGCCGGAAACGATGACTACGGAAGGGCCAGAATCCCCAACGGCAACTACAGTGGAAGGTGGGCCGGAAACGACGACTATTGCAGGGCCAGAATCCCCAACGGCAACTACAGTGGAAGGTGGGCCGGAAGAAACCACTACTGCAGGGCTAGAGTCACCAACGCCATCTACAGTTGAAGGTGAGCCGGAAACGATGACTACGGAAGGGCCAGAATCCCTAACGGCAACTACAGTGGAAGGTGGGCCGGAAGCAACCACTACTGCAGGGCTAGGGTCGCCAACTACAGTGGAAGGTGGGCCGGAAACGACGACTACTGCAGTGCTAAAATCACCAACGGCAACTACAGTGGAAGGTGGGCCGGAAACAACAACGACTACTGCAGGGCAAGAGTCACCAAGGCCAACTACAGTTGAAGGTTGGCCAGAAACTACGACTACTGCAGGGCCAGAATCCCAAACGGCAACTGAAATTGACGGTGGGCCGGAAGAAACCACTACTGCAGGGCTAGAGTCACCAACGCAAACTACAGTGGAAGGTGGGCCGGGAACGACGACTACTGCAGGGCTAGAATCACCAACGGCAACTACAGTTGGAGGTGGGCCGGAAACAACAACGACTACTGCAGGGCAAGAGTCACCAACGGCAACTACAGTTGAAGGTGGGCCGGAAACGACGACTACTGCAGGGCTAGAATCACCAACGGCAACTACAGTTGAAGGTGGGCCGGAAGCAACCACTACTGCAGGGCTAGTGTCACCAACGCCATCTACAGTTGAAGGTGGGCCGGAAACGATGACTACGGAAGGGCCAGAATCCCCAACGGCAACTACAGTGGAAGGTGGGCCGGAAGCAACCACTACTGCAAGGCTAGAGTCGCCAACTACAGTGGAAGGTGGGCCGGAAACAACGACTACTGCAGGAATAGAATCACCAACGGAACCTACAGTGGAAGGTGGGCCAGAAACAACAACAACAACGACTACTGCAGGGCAAGAGTCACCAAGGCCAACTACAGTTGAAGGTTGGCCGGAAACGACGACTACTGCAGGGCCAGAATCCCAAACGGCAACTGCAATTGACGGTGGGCCGGAAGCAACCACTACTGCAGGGCTAGAGTCACCAACGGCAACTACAGTTGGAGGTGGGCCAGAAACAACAACGACTACTGCAGGGCAAGAGTCACCAACGCCATCTACAGTGGAAGGTGGGCCGGGAACGACGACTACTGCAGGGCTAGAATCACCAACGGCAACTACAGTTGAAGGTGGGCTGGAAGAAACCACTACTGCAGGGCTAGTGTCACCAACGCCATCTACAGTTGAAGGTGGGCCGGAAACGATGACTACGGAAGGGCCAGAATCCCCAACGGCAGCTACAGTGGAAGGTGGGCCGGAAGCAACCACTACTGCAAGGCTAGAGTCGCCAACTACAGTGGAAGGTGGGCCGGAAACGACGACTACTGCAGGGCTAGAATCACCAACGGCAACTACAGTGGAAGGTGGGCCGGAAACAACAACGACTTCTGCAGGGCAAGAGTCACCAAGGCCAACTACAGTTGAAGGTTGGCCGGAAACGACGACTACTGCAGGGCCAGAATCCCTGACGGAAACTACAGTTGAAGGTGGGCTGGAAACGACGACTACTGCAGGGCCAGAATCCCAAACAGCAACTACAGTTGAAGGTGGGCCGGAAACGACGACTACTGCAGGGCCAGAATCCCTGACGGAAACTACAGTTGAAGGTGGGCCGGAAACGACGACTACTGCAGGGCCAGAATTCCAAACAGCAACTAAAGTTGAAGGTGGGCCGGAAACGACGACTACTGCAGGGCCAGAATCCCAAACAGCAACTACACTTGAAGGTGGGCCGGAAACGACGACTACTGCCGGGCAAGAATCCCCAACGGCAACTGCAGTTGAAGGTGGGCCGGAAGCAACCACTACTGCAGGGCTAGAGTCACCAACGCCATCTACAGTTGAAGGTAGGCCGGAAACGATTACTACTGCAGGGACAGAATCCCCAACGGCAACTACAGTGGAAGGTGGGCCGGAAGCAACCACTACTGCAGGGCTAGAGTCACCAACGCTATCTACAGTTGAAGGTATGCCGGAAACGACGACTACTGCAGGGCCAGAATCCCCAAAAGCAACTACAGTTGAAGGTGGGCCGGAAGCAACCACTACTATAGGACTAGAGTCACCAACGCCATGTACAGTTGAAGGTGGGCCGGAAACGATGACTACTGCAGGGCCAGAATCCCCAACAGCGACTACAGTTGAAGGTGGGCCGGAAACGATGACTACTGCCGGGCCAGAATTACCAACGGCAACTACAGTTGAAGCTGGGCTGGATGCAACGACTACTGCAGGGCTAGAATCACCAACGCAAACTACAGTTGAAGCTGGGATGGATGTAACGACTACTTTAGGGCTAGAGTCACCAACGCCAACTGCAGTTGATGCTGGGCCGGAAACGACGACTACTGGAGGACTAGAATCACCAACGGCAACTACAGTGGAAGGTGGGCCGCAAACAACGACTACTGCAGGGCAAGAGTCACCAACGCCAACTACAGTTGAAGGTGGGCCGGAAACGACGACTACTGCAGGGCAAGAATCCCAAACGGCAACCACAGTTGAAGGTGGGCCGGAAACGACGACTACTGCCGGGCCAGAATCCCCAACGGCAACTACAGTGGAAGGTGGGCCGGAAGCAACCACTACTGCAGGGCTAGAGTCACCAACGCCAACTACAGTGGAAGGTGGGCCGGGAACGACGACTACTGCAGGGCTGGAATCACCAACGGCAACTACAGTTGGAGGTGGGCCGGAAACAACGACTACTGCAGGGCAAGAGTCACAAACGCGATCTACAGTTGAAGGTTGGCCGGATACGACTACTGCAGGGCTAGAGTCACCAACGCCATCTACAGTTGAAAGTCGGCCGGAAACGATGACTACGGAAGGGCCAGAATCCCCAACGGCAACTACAGTGGAAGGTGGGCCGGAAACGACGACTACTGCCGGGCCAGAATCCCCAACGTCAACTACAGTTGAAGGTGGGCCGGAAGCAACCACTACTGCAGGGCTAGAGTCACCAACGCCATCTACCGTTGAAGGTAGTCCGGAAACGATGACTACTGCAGGGACAGAATCCCCAACGGCAACTACAGTGGAAGGTGGGCCGGAAGCAACCACTACTGAAGGGCTAGAGTCGCCAACTACAGTGGAAGGTGGGCCGGAAACGACGACTACTGCAGGGCTAGAATCACCAACGGCAACTACAGTGGAAGGTGGGCCGGAAACAACAACGACTACTGCAGGGCAAGAGTCACCAAGGCCAACTACAGTTGAAGGTTGGCCGGAAACGACGACTACTGCAGGGCCAGAATCCCTGACGGCAACTACAGTTGAAGGTGGGCCGGAAACGACGACTACTGCAGGGCAAGAATCCCTAAAAGCAACTACAGTTGAAGGTGGGCCGGAAACGACGACTACTGCAGGGCCAGAATCCCAAACAGCAACTACAGTTGAAGGTAGGCCGGAAACGATTACTACTGCAGGGACAGAATCCCCAACGGCAACTACAGTGGAAGGTGGGCCGGAAGCAACCTCTACTGCAGGGCTAGAGTCGCCAACTACAGTGGAAGGTGGGCCGGAAACGACTACTGCAGGGCTAGAATCACCAACGGAACCTACAGTGGAAGGTGGGCCAGAAACAACAACAACGACTACTGCAGGGCAAGAGTCACCAAGGCCAACTACAGTTGAAGGTTGGCCGGAAACGACGACTACTGCAGGGCCAGAATCCCCAAAAGCAACTACAGTTGAAGGTGGGCCGGAAGCAACCACTACTATAGGACTAGAGTCACCAACGCCATCTACAGTTGAAGGTGGGCCGGAAACGATGACTACTGCCGGGCCAGAATTACCAACGGCAACTACAGTTGAAGCTGGGCTGGATGCAACGACTACTGCAGGGCTAGAATCACCAACGCAAACTACAGTTGAAGCTGGGATGGATGTAACGACTACTTTAGGGCTAGAGTCACCAACGCCAACTGCAGTTGATGCTGGGCCGGAAACGACGACTACTGGAGGACTAGAATCACCAACGGCAACTACAGTGGAAGGTGGGCCGCAAACAACGACTACTGCAGGGCAAGAGTCACCAACGCCAACTACAGTTGAAGGTGGGCCGGAAACGACGACTACTGCAGGGCAAGAATCCCAAACGGCAACCACAGTTGAAGGTGGGCCGGAAACGACGACTACTGCCGGGCCAGAATCCCCAACGGCAACTACAGTGGAAGGTGGGCCGGAAGCAACCACTACTGCAGGGCTAGAGTCACCAACGCCAACTACAGTGGAAGGTGGGCCGGGAACGACGACTACTGCAGGGCTGGAATCACCAACGGCAACTACAGTTGGAGGTGGGCCGGAAACAACGACTACTGCAGGGCAAGAGTCACAAACGCGATCTACAGTTGAAGGTTGGCCGGATACGACTACTGCAGGGCTAGTGTCACCAACGCCATCTACAGTTGAAAGTCGGCCGGAAACGATGACTACGGAAGGGCCAGAATCCCCAACGGCAACTACAGTGGAAGGTGGGCCGGAAACGACGACTACTGCCGGGCCAGAATCCCCAACGTCAACTACAGTTGAAGGTGGGCCGGAAGCAACCACTACTGCAGGGCTAGAGTCACCAACGCCATCTACCGTTGAAGGTAGTCCGGAAACGATGACTACTGCAGGGACAGAATCCCCAACGGCAACTACAGTGGAAGGTGGGCCGGAAGCAACCACTACTGAAGGGCTAGAGTCGCCAACTACAGTGGAAGGTGGGCCGGAAACGACGACTACTGCAGGGCTAGAATCACCAACGGCAACTACAGTGGAAGGTGGGCCGGAAACAACAACGACTACTGCAGGGCAAGAGTCACCAAGGCCAACTACAGTTGAAGGTTGGCCGGAAACGACGACTACTGCAGGGCTAGAATCACCAACGGCAACTACAGTGGAAGGTGGGCCGGAAACAACAACGACTACTGCAGGGCAAGAGTCACCAAGGCCAACTACAGTTGAAGGTATGCCGGAAACGACGACTACTGCAGGGCCAGAATCCCCAAAAGCAACTACAGTTGAAGGTGGGCCGGAAGCAACCACTACTATAGGACTAGAGTCACCAACGCCATCTACAGTTGAAGGTGGGCCGGAAACGATGACTACTGCCGGGCCAGAATTACCAACGGCAACTACAGTTGAAGCTGGGCTGGATGCAACGACTACTGCAGGGCTAGAATCACCAACGCAAACTACAGTTGAAGCTGGGATGGATGTAACGACTACTTTAGGGCTAGAATCACCAACGCCAACTACAGTTGAAGGTGGGCCGCAAACAACGACTACTGCAGGGAAAGAGTCACCAACGCCAACTACAGTTGAAGGTGGGCCGGAAACGACGACTACTGCCGGGCCAGAATCCCCAACGGCAACTACAGTGGAAGGTGGGCCGGAAACTACAACGACTACTGCAGGGCAAGAGTCACCAACGCCAACTACAGTGGAAGGTGGGCCGGAAACAAAGACTACTGCAGGGCAAGAGTCGCCAACTACAGTTGATGGTTGGCCAGAAACGACGACTACTGCAGGGCCAGAATCCCCAACGTCAACTACAGTTGAAGGTGGGCCGGAAGCAACCACTACTGCAGGGCTAGAGTCACCAACGCCATCTACAGTTGAAGGTAGTCCGGAAACGATGACTACTGCAGGGACAGAATCCCCAACGGAAACTGCAGTGGAAGGTGGGCCGGAAGCAACCACTACTGAAGGGCTAGAGTCGCCAACTACAGTGGAAGGTGGGCCGGAAACGACGACTACTGCAGGGCTAGAATCACCAACGGCAACTACAGTGGAAGGTGGGCCGGAAACAACAACGACTACTGCAGGGCAAGAGTCACCAAGGCCAACTACAGTTGAAGGTTGGCCGGAAACGACGACTACTGCAGGGCCAGAATCCCTGACGGCAACTACAGTTGAAGGTGGGCCGGAAACGACGACTACTGCAGGGCAAGAATCCCTAAAAGCAACTACAGTTGAAGGTGGGCCGGAAACGACGACTACTGCAGGGCCAGAATCCCCAACAGCAACTACAGTTGAAGGTGGGCCGGAAACGACGACTACTGCCGGGCAAGAATCCCCAACGGCAACTGCAGTTGAAGGTGGGCCGGAAGCAACCACTACTGCAGGGCTAGAGTCACCAACGCCATCTACAGTTGAAGGTAGGCCGGAAACGATGACTACTGCCGGGCAAGAATCCCCAACGGCAACTGCAGTGGAAGGTGGGCCGGAAGCAACCACTACTGCAGGGCAAGAGTCGCCAACTACAGTGGAAGGTGGGCCGGAAACGACGACTACTGCAGGGCTAGAATCACCAACGGCAACTACAATGGAAGGTGGGCCGGAAACGACTACTGCAGGGCTAGAATCCCCAACGGTAACTACAGTGGAAGGTGGGCCGGAAACGACGACTACTGCAGGGCCAGAATCCCCAACGGCAACTACAGTTGAAGGTGGGCCGGAAACCACGACTACTGCAGGGCCAGAATCCCCAACGGAAACTACAGTTGAAGGTGGCCCGGAATCGACGACTACTGCCGGACCAGAATCCCCAACGGCAACTACAGTGGAAGGTGGGCCGGAAGCAACCACTACTGCAGAGCTAGAATCACCTACGGCAACTTCAGTGGAAGGTGGGCCGGAAACGACGACTACTGCCGGGCCAGAATCCCCAGCGGCAACTACAGTTGAAGGTGGGCCGGAAACGACGACTACTGCCGGACCAGAATCCCCAACGGCAACTACAGTGGAAGGTGGGCCGGAATCAACAACGACTACTGCAGGGCAAGCGTCACCAAGGCCAACTACAGTTGGCGGTTGGCCGGAAACGACGACTACTGCCGGGCCAGAATCCCCAACGGCAACTACAGTTGAAGGTGGGCCGGAAACGACGACTACTGCCGGGCCAGAATCCCCAACGGCAACTACAGTTGGAGGTGGGCCGGAAACGACGACTACTGCCGGGCCAGAATCCCCAACGGCAACTACAGTTGAAGGTGGGCCGGAAACGACGACTACTGCCGGACCAGAATCCCCAACGGCAACTACAGTGGAAGGTGTGCCGGAAGCAACCACTACTGCAGAGCTAGAATCACCTACGGCAACTACAGTGGAAGGTGGGCCGGAAACAACAACAACAACAACAACGACGACGAGTACTGCAGGGCAAGAGTCACTAAGGCCAACTACAGTTGAAGGTTGGCCGGCAACGACGACTATTGCAGGGCTAGAGTCACCAACGCCATCTACAGTTGAAGGTGGGCCGGAAACAACTACTGCAGGGCTAGAATCCCCAACGGCAACTACAGTGGAAGGTTGGCCGGAAACGACGACTACTGCAGGGCCAGAATCCCCAACGGCAACTACAGTTGAAGGTGGGCCGGAAACAACGACTACTGCCGGGCCAGAATCCCCAACGGCAACTACAGTTGAAGGTGGGCCGGAAGAAACTTCTACTTCAGTGCTAGAGTCACCAACGCCAACTACAGTGGAAGGTGGGCCAGAAACGACGACTACTGCAGGGCTAGAATCACCAACGGCAACTACAGTTGAAGGTGGGCCGGAAACAACGACTACTGCCGGGCCAGAATCCCCAACGGCAACTACAGTTGAAGGTGGGCCGGAAGAAACTTCTACTTCAGTGCTAGAGTCACCAACGCCAACTACAGTGGAAGGTGGGCTGGAAACGACGACTACTGCAGGGCTAGAATCACCAACGGCAACTACAGTTGAAGGTGGGCCGGAAACAACGACTACTGCAGGGCAAGAGTCACCAACGCCATCTACAGTTGAAGGTTGGCCGGAAACGACGACTACTGCAGGGCAAGAATCCCCAACGGAAACTACAGTTGAAGGTGGGCCGGAAACGACGACTACTGCAGGGCCAGAATCCCCAACGGAAACTACAGTTGAAGGTGGGCCGGAAACGACGACTACTGCAGGGCCAGAATCCCCAACGGAAACTACAGTTGAAGGTGGCCCGGAAACGACGACTACTGCCGGGCCAGAATCCCCAACGGCAACTACAGTTGAAGGTGGGCCGGAAACGACGACTACTGCCGGACCAGAATCCCCAACGGCAACTACAGTGGAAGGTGGGCCGGAAGCAACCACTACTGCAGAGCTAGAATCACCTACGGCAACTACAGTGGAAGGTGGGCCGGAAACAACAACGACGAGTACTGCAGGGCAAGAGTCACTAAGGCCAACTACAGTTGAAGGTTGGCCGGAAACGACGACTATTGCAGGGCTAGAGTCACCAACGCCATCTACAGTTGAAGGTGGGCCAGAAACAACTACTGCAGGGCTAGAGTCGTCAACTACAGTTGAAGGTGGGCCGGAAACGAAGACTACTGCAGGGCTAGAATCACCAACTGCAACTACAGTGGAAGGTGGGCCGGAAACAACAACGACTACTGCAGGGAAAGATTCACCAACGCCAACTACAATTGAAGGTTGGCTGGAAACGACGACTACTGCAGGGCTAGAATCACCAACGGCAACTTCAGTGGAAGGTGGTCCGGAAACGACGACTACTGCCGGGCCAGAATCCCCAACGGAAACTACAGTTGAAGGTGGGCCGGAAACGACGACTACTGCCGGGCCAGAATCCCCAACGGAAACTACAGTTGAAGGTGGGCCGGAAACGACGACTACTGCAGGGCCAGAATCCCCAACGGAAACTACAGTTGAAGGTGGGCCGGAAACGACGACTACTGCCAGGCCAGAATCCCCAACGGAAACTACAGTTGAAGGTGGGCCGGAAACGACGACTACTGCCGGGCCAGAATCCCCAGCGGCAAATACAGTTGAAGGTGGGCCGGAAACGACGACTACTGCCGGACCAGAATCCCCAGCGGCAACTACAGTGGAAGGTGGGCCGGAATCAACAACGACTACTGCAGGGCTAGAGTCACCAAGGCCAACTACAGTTGGAGGTTGGCCGGAAACGACGACTACTGCCGGGCCAGAATCCCCAACGGCAACTACAGTTGAAGGTGGGCCGGAAAAGACGACTACTGCCGGGCCAGAATCCCCAACTGCAACTACAGTTGAAGGTGGGCCGGAAGAAACTTCTACTTCAGTGCTAGAGTCACCAACGCCATCTACAGTTGAAGGTTGGCCGGAAACGACGACTACTGCAGGGCTAGAATCACCAACGGCAACTACAGTGGAAGGTGGGCCGGAAACGACTACTGCAGGGAAAGAGTCACCAACGCAGACTACAGTTGAAGGTTGGCCGGAAACGACGACTACTGCAGGGCTAGAATCACCAACGGCAACTACAATGGAAGGTGGGCCGGAAACGACGACTACTGCCGGGCCAGAATCCCCAACGGCAACTACAATGGAAGGTGGGCCGGAAACGACTACTGCAGGGAAAGAGTCGCCAACTACAGTTGAAGGTTGGCCGGAAACGACGACTACTGCCGGGCCAGAATCCCCAACGGCAACTACAGTTGAAGGTGGGCCGGAAACGACGACTACTGCCGGGCCAGAATCCCCAACGGCAACTACAGTTGAAGGTGGGCCGGAAGAAACTTCTACTTCAGTGCTAGAGTCACCAACGCCAACTACAGTGGAAGGTGGGCCGGAAACGACGACTACTGCAGGGCTAGAATCACCAACGGCAACTACAGTTGAAGGTGGGCCGGAAACAACGACTACTGCCGGGCCAGAATCCCCAACGGCAACTACAGTTGAAGGTTGGCCGGAAGAAACTTCTACTTCAGTGCTAGAGTCACCAACGCCAACTACAGTGGAAGGTGGGCCGGAAACGACGACTACTGCAGGGCTAGAATCACCAACGGCAACTACAGTGGAAGGTGGGCCGGAAACGACGACTACTGCAGGGCTAGAATCCCCAACGGCAACTACAGTTGAAGGTGGGCCGGAAACGACGACTACTGCAGGGCCAGAATCCCCAACGGAAACTACAGTTGAAGGTGGCCCGGAAACGACGACTACTGCCGGGCTAGAATCCCCAACGGCAACTACAGTTGAAGGTGGGCCGGAAACGACGACTACTGCCGGACCAGAATCCCCAACGGCAACTACAGTGGAAGGTGGGCCGGAAGCAACCACTACTGCAGAGCTAGAATCACCTACGGCAACTACAGTGGAAGGTGGGCCGGAAACAACAACGACGAGTACTGCAGGGCAAGAGTCATTAAGGCCAACTACAGTTGAAGGTGGGCCAGAAACAACTACTGCAGGGCTAGAATCCCCAACGGCAACTAAAGTTGAAGGTGGGCCGGAAACAACGACTACTGCAGGGCTAGAGTCGTCAACTACAGTTGAAGGTGGGCCGGAAACGAAGACTACTCTAGGGCTAGAATCACCAACTGCAACTACAGTGGAAGGTGGGCCGGAAACAACGACTACTGCAGGGAAAGAGTCACCAACGCCAACTACAGTTGAAGGTTGGCTGGAAACGACGACTACTGCAGGGCTAGAATCACCAACGGCAACTTCAGTGGAAGGTGGTCCGGAAACAAAAACGACTACTGCAGGGCAAGAGTCACCAAGGCCAACTACAGTTGGAGGTTGGCCGGAAACGACGACTACTGCAGGGCCAGAATCCCCAACGGCAACTACAGTTGAAGGTGGGCCGGAAACGACGACTACTGCTGGGCCAGAATCCCCAACGGAAACTACAGTTGAAGGTGGGCCGGAAACGACGACTACTGCAGGGCCAGAATCCCCAACGGGAACTACAGTTGAAGGTGGGCCGGAAACGACGACTACTGCCAGGCCAGAATCCCCAACGGAAACTACAGTTGAAGGTGGGCCGGAAACGACGACTACTGCCGGGCCAGAATCCCCAGCGGCAACTACAGTTGAAGGTGGGCCGGAAACGACGACTACTGCCGGGCCAGAATCCCCAGCGGCAACTACAGTTGAAGGTGGGCCGGAAACGACGACTACTGCCGGACCAGAATCCCCAACGGCAACTACAGTGGAAGGTGGGCCGGAATCAACAACGACTACTGCAGGGCAAGAGTCACCAAGGCCAACTACAGTTGGAGGTGGGCCGGAAACGAAGACTACTGCAGGGCTAGAATCACCAACGGCAACTACAGTGGAAGGTGGGCCGGAATCAACAACGACTACTGCAGGGCAAGAGTCACCAAGGCCAACTACAGTTGAAGGTTGGCCGGAAACGACGACTACTGCAGGGCTAGAATCCCCAACGGCAACTACAGTGGAAGGTGGGCCGGAAACGACGACTACTGCCGGGCCAGAATCCCCAACGGCAACTACAGTTGAAGGTGGACCGGAAACGACGACTACTGCCGGACAAGAATCCCCAACGGCAACTACAGTGGAAGGTGGGCCGGAAGCAACCACTACTGCAGAGCTAGAATCACCTACGGCAACTACAGTGGAAGGTGGGCCGGAAACGACGACTATTGCAGGGCTAGAGTCACCAACGCCATCTACAGTTGAAGGTGGGCCGGAAACGACTACTGCAGGGCTAGAATCACCAACTGCAACTACAGTGGAAGGTGGGCCGGAAACAACGACTACTGCAGGGAAAGAGTCACCAACGCAAACTACAGTTGAAGGTTGGCTTGAAACGACGACTACTTCAGGGCTAGAATCACCAACGGCAACTTCAGTGGAAGGTGGGCTGGAAACAAAAACAACAACGACTACTGCAGGGCAAGAGTCACCAAGGCCATCTACAGTTGAAGGTGGGCCGGAAACGACGACTACTGCCGGGCCAGAATCCCCAACGGCAACTACAGTTGGAGGTGGGCCGGAAACGACGACTACTGCCGGGCCAGAATCCCCAACGGCAACTACAGTTGAAGGTGGGCCGGAAGAAACTTCTACTTCAGTGCTAGAGTCACCAACGCCAACTACAGTGGAAGGTGGGCCGGAAACGACGACTACTGCAGGGCTAGAATCACCAACGGCAACTACAGTTGAAGTTGGGCCGGAAACAACGACTACTGCAGGGCAAGAGTCACCAACGCCATCTACAGTTGAAGGTTGGCCGGAAACGACGACTACTGCCGGGCTAGAATCACAAACGGCAACTACAATGGAAGGTGGGCCGGAAACAACGACTACTGCAGGGAAAGAGTCACCAACGCCAACTACAGTTGAAGGTGGGCCGGAAACGATGACTACTGCAGGGCCAGAATCCCCAACGGAAACTACAGTTGAAGGTGGCCCGGAAACGACGACTACTGCCGGGCTAGAATCCCCAACGGCAACTACAGTTGAAGGTGGGCCGGAAACGACGACTACTGCCGGACCAGAATCCCCAACAGCAACTACAGTGGAAGGTGGGCCGGAAGCAACCACTACTGCAGAGCTAGAATCACCTACGGCAACTACAGTGGAAGGTGGGCCGGAAACAACAACAACGACGAGTACTGCAGGGCAAGAGTCATTAAGGCCAACTACAGTTGAAGGTTGGCCGGAAACGACGACTATTGCAGGGCTAGAGTCACCAACGCCATCTACAGTTGAAGGTGGGCCAGAAACAACTACTGCAGGGCTAGAATCCCCAACGGCAACTAAAGTTGAAGGTGGGCCGGAAACAACGACTACTGCAGGGCTAGAATCACCAACTGCAACTACAGTGGAAGGTGGGCCGGAAACAACAACGACTACTGCAGGGAAAGAGTCACCAACGCCAACTACAGTTGAAGGTTGGCTGGAAACGACGACTACTGCAGGGCTAGAATCACCAACGGCAACTTCAGTGGAAGGTGGTCCGGAAACAAAAATAACGACTACTGCAGGGCAAGAGTCACCAAGGCCAACTACAGTTGGAGGTGGGCCGGAAACGACGACTACTGCAGGGCCAGAATCCCCAACGGCAACTACAGTTGAAGGTGGGCCGGAAATGACGACTACTGCAGGGAAAGAGTCACCAACGCCAACTACAGTTGAAGGTTGGCTTGAAACGACGACTACTTCAGGGCTAGAATCACCAACGGCAACTTCAGTGGAAGGTGGGCTGGAAACAAAAACAACAACGACTACTGCAGGGCAAGAGTCACCAAGGCCATCTACAGTTGAAGGTTGGCCGGAAACGACGACTACTGCCGGGCCAGAATCCCCAACGGCAACTACAGTTGGAGGTGGGCCGGAAACGACGACTACTGCCGGGCCAGAATCCCCAACGGCAACTACAGTTGAAGGTGGGCCGGAAGAAACTTCTACTTCAGTGCTAGAGTCACCAACGCCAACTACAGTGGAAGGTGGGCCGGAAACGACGACTACTGCCGGGCTAGAATCACAAACGGCAACTACAATGGAAGGTGGGCCGGAAACAACGACTACTGCAGGGAAAGAGTCACCAACGCCAACTACAGTTGAAGGTGGGCCGGAAACGATGACTACTGCAGGGCCAGAATCCCCAACGGAAACTACAGTTGAAGGTAGCCCGGAAACGACGACTACTGCCGGGCCAGAATCCCCAACGGCAACTACAGTTGAAGGTGGGCCGGAAACGACGACTACTGCCGGACCAGAATCCCCAACGGCAACTACAGTGGAAGGTGGGCCGGAAGCAACCACTACTGCAGAGCTAGAATCACCTACGGCAACTACAGTGGAAGGTGGGCCGGAAACAACAACAACAACGACGAGTACTGCAGGGCAAGAGTCATTAAGGCCAACTACAGTTGAAGGTTGGCCGGAAACGACGACTATTGCAGGGCTAGAGTCACCAACGCCATCTACAGTTGAAGGTGGGCCAGAAACAACTACTGCAGGGCTAGAATCCCCAACGGCAACTAAAGTTGAAGGTGGGCCGGAAACCTCGACTACTGCAGGGCTAGAGTCGTCAACTACAGTTGAAGGTGGGCCGGAAACGAAGACTACTGCAGGGCTAGAATCACCAACTGCAACTACAGTGGAAGGTGGGCCGGAAACAACAACGACTACTGCAGGGAAAGAGTCACCAACGCCAACTACAGTTGAAGGTTGGCTGGAAACGACGACTACTGCAGGGCTAGAATCACCAACGGCAACTTCAGTGGAAGGTGGTCCGGAAACAAAAACAACGACTACTGCAGGGCAAGAGTCACCAAGGCCAACTACAGTTGGAGGTGGGCCGGAAACGACGACTACTGCAGGGCCAGAATCCCCAACGGCAACTACAGTTGAAGGTGGGCCGGAAATGACGACTACTGCCGGGCCAGAATCCCCAACGGAAACTACAGTTGAAGGTGGGCCGGAAACGACGACTACTGCAGGGCCAGAATCCCCAACGGAAACTACAGTTGAAGGTGGGCAGGAAACGACGACTACTGCCAGGCCAGAATCCCCAACGGAAACTACAGTTGAAGGTGGGCCGGAAACGACGACTACTGCCGGGCCAGAATCCCCAGCGGCAACTACAGTTGAAGGTGGGCCGGAAACGACGACTACTGCCGGACCAGAATCCCCAACGGCAACTACAGTGGAAGGTGGGCCGGAATCAACAACGACTACTGCAGGGCAAGAGTCACCAAGGCCAACTACAGTTGGAGGTGGGCCGGAAACGAAGACTACTGCAGGGCCAGAATCCCCAACGGCAACTACAGTGGAAGGTGGGCCGGAAACGACGACTACTGCCGGGCCAGAATCCCCAACGGCAACTACAGTTGAAGGTGGGCCGGAAGCAACCGCTACTGCAGAGCTAGAATCCCCAACGGCAACTACAGTGGAAGGTGGGCCGGAAGCAACCACTACTGCAGAGCTAGAATCACCAACGGAAACTACAGTGGAAGGTGGGCCGGAAACAATAATGACTACTGCAGGGCAAGAGTCACCAACGCCATCTACAGTTGAAGGTGGGCCGGAAACGACGACTACTGCAGGGCTAGAGTCGCCAACTACAGTGGAAGGTGGGCCGGAAGCAACCACTACTGCAGAGCTAGAATCACCAACGGAAACTACAGTGGAAGGTGGGCCGGAAATGACGACTACTGCAGGGCCAGAATCCCCAACGGAAACTACAGTTGAAGGTGGGCCGGAAATGACGACTACTGCAGGGCCAGAATCCCCAACGGAAACTACAGTTGAAGGTGGCCCGGAAACGACGACTACTGCCGGGCCAGAATCCCCAACGGCAACTACAGTTGAAGGTGGGCCGGAAACGACGACTACTGCCGGACCAGAATCCCCAACGGCAACTACAGTGGAAGGTGGGCCGGAAACAACAACGACTACTGCCGGGCCAGAGTCACCAACGCCAACTACAGTTGAAGGTTGGCCGGAAACGACGACTACTGCAGGGCTAGAATCACCAACGTCAACTACAGTGGAAGGTGGGCCGGAAACAACGACTACTGCAGGGAAAGAGTCACCAACGGCAACTACAGTGGAAGGTGGGCCGGAAACGACGACTACTTCAGGGCCAGAATCCCCAACGGCAACTACAGTGGAAGGTGGGCCGGAAGCAACCACTACTGCAGGGCTAGAGTCACCAACTACAGTGGATGGTGGGCTGGAAACGACGACTACTGCAGTGCTAGAATCACCAATGGACACTACAGTGGAAGCTGGGCTGGATGCAACGACTACTGCAGGGCTAGAATCCCCAACGCAAAATGCAGTTGAAGGTGGGCCGGAAACGACGACTACTGAAGGGCCAGAATCCCCAATGGCAACTAAAGTTGAAGCTGGGCTTGATGCAACGACTACTGCAGGGCTAGAATCACCAAAGCCAACTACAGTTGAAGCTGTGCAGGAAACGAAGACTACTGCAGAGCTAGAGTCACCATCGCCGACTACAGGTGAAGGTAGGACGGAATCGACGACAGCGACAAGTATAAAAACACCAGCTACAGTTGAATCTGGGCCGGAACCTACAACTACTGCAGGGCTAGAATCATCAACGCCAACTACAGTTGAATCTAGGCCGGATGCATCGACTACTGCAGAACTAGAATCATCAACGCCAACTACAGTTGAATCTAGGCCGGATGCATCGACTACTGCAGGGCTAGATTCACCAACGCCAACTAGAGTGGAAGGTGGGCTGGAAACGACTACTGCAGGGCAAGAGGCACCAACGCCAACTACAGTTGAAGGTGGGCCGGAAACGACGACTACTGCAGGGCTAGAATCACCAACGGCAACTACAGTGGAAGCTGGGCTGGATGCAACGACTACTGCAGGGCTAGAATCACCAACTGCAGTTGAAGGTGGGCTGGAAATAACGACTACTGCAGGGCTAGAATCACCAACGGCAACTACAGTGGAAGGTGGGCCGGAAACGACAACGACTACTGCAGGGCAAGAGTCACTAACGCCAACTAGAGTTGAAGCTGGGCCAATTCCAACGACTACTGCAGGGCTTGAATCCCCAACGGCAACTACAGTAGGAGCTGGGCCTGAAACTACTACTACTACTACTACTACTGCATTGGTAGAATCGCCAACGCCAACTACAGTTGAAGCTGGGCCGGATGCAACAACTACTGCAGGCCTAGAGTCACCATCGCAGACTACAGGTGAAGGTGGGCCGGAAACGACAACTACTGCAGGGCTAGAATCCCCAGCGCCAACTACAATGGAAGGCGGGCCGGAATCAACCACTACTGCAGGGCTAGAGTTACCAACGCCAACCACAATGGAAGGTGGGCCGGAAACAACGACTACTGCAGGGCTAGAATTACCAACGGCAACTACACTGGAAGCTGGGCTGGATGCAACGACTACTGCAGGGCTAGAATCACCAACGCCAACTGCAGTTGAAGGTGGGCCGGAAGCAACCACTACTGCAGGGCTAGAGTCACCAACGCCAACTACAGTTGGAGCTGGGCCTGAACTACTACTGCATTGGTAGAAATCGCCAACTACAGTTGAAAGTTTGCTGGAATCGACGACTACTGCAGGGCTAGAATCACCAACGCCAACTACAGGTGAAGGTGCGACAGAAACGACGACTACTGAAGTGCTAGAGTCGCCAACTACAGTTAGAGCTGGGCCGGAAACGTCAACTACTGCAGGGCCGGATTCACCAACGGCAACTACAGTGGAAGGTGGGCCGGAAACCACTACTGCATGGGTAGAATCCCCAGCGCATACTACAGTGGAAGGTGGTCCGGAAGCAACCACTACTGCAGGGCAAGAGGCACCAACGGCAACTACAGTTGGAGCTGGGCTTGAAACTACTACTGCATTGGTAGAATCGCCAACTACAGTTGAAAGTGGGCTGGAATGAAGACATACTGCAGGCTGGAGTCACCATCGCCGACTGCAGTTGAAGGTAGCCGGAAACGAGGCTACTGCAGGTCAGAGTCACCAACGCCAACTAAGAGTTGAAGCTGGGCCGGATGCAACGACTACTGCAGGGCTTGAATCCCCACGCCAACTACAGTTGAAGGTGGGCCGGATGCAACGACTACTGCAGGGCTAGGATCCCCAATGCCAACTACAGTTGAAGCTGGGATGGAAACTGCTACTGCATGGGTAGAATCACCAACGCCATCTACAGTTGAAGCTGGGCCAGAAATGACGACTACTGCAGGGCTAAAGTCACCAACGCCAAGTACAGTTGAAACTGGGCCGGAAACGACGACTAGTACTGCAGGGCTAGAATCACCAATTCCAACTACAGTTGAGGGTGGGCAGGAAACGATGATGACTACTGTGGGGCTAGAATCACCACCACATACCACAGCTAAAGCTAGGACAGAAAATAACCACTGCAGTTGTAGAAATCGCCCTACTACTTCACCTTCAGAATCCCTAATGCCAAACACAACTCATGCTGGCCTAGTATCAACTATTACTGGGATAGAAAGCTTGGAGCAAACCACTGCTGAAGCTGGTCTGGATACATCTAATACACCTGGTCTGGAGTCGTCAACTACTGCTGAAGCCAGACAAAGAATTACCACTGCAGGTGTAGAATCGGTAACTACTGTCAAGCTAGAATCTTTGATGCCAACTACAGCGCCATCTGGACCAGAAAATCCCACCACATCTGAGCTAGAATCACCAACTACTGCAGAGCTAGGATACCCTCTGCAAACTGCTGCTGAAACTGGGCTGGAAACATCCACTACAGATGGTCCTGAGCCACCAACAGTGGAGCCTAGACCACTGACTCCAATTACAACAAAGGCTGGACAAGAATCAACTACTGCAGCTCGTCTTGAGACGCCATCTGCGACTGAAGCTAGGCCGGAATCATTCACAACTGCAGGGCTGGAATCACCACCGCAAACTACAGCCAAAGGTGGGACGACAGAAATAACCACTGCAGGTGTAGAATCGCCTACAACTCAAGCTGGACTGGTAAATCTCACTACTGCTGGCCTAGTATCAACTATTACTGGGATTGAAAGCTTGGGGCAAACCACTGCTGAAGCTGGTCTGGATACATCCACAACAGCTGGGTCGAGGCCTCTGACTACAACAGCTTGGCAAAAATCAATAACTACTAAAGGAACCGAATCGCCAACACTCACCACAGCTCAAGCTGCTCTGGAAAATTCCACTACTGCCGGGCTAGAATCCCCAACTACTGCAGAACTTAAAATTACTACAGCCAAAGCTGGACTGGAACCACTCACTACTGCAGGGCGAGAACCTTCTCCTACAGCTGGTCCAGTGTCACCAAAGCCAGCTACTGCCAAAACTGGTCTAGAATCATGGAGTACTTCAGGAGGGATAGAATCACCAACTACAGCTCCAGCTGGGCTGGAATTGCCAACTACCCTCAAGCCGTTATCGTCTACGGCTGGTCTAGAGCCACCAAAGCAAACTACTGGCAAAGCTCTGCTACCATCACAGACTGCAGCGGAGTTGGGGCTCCTAACGACAAGAGGAGCTGAGCCGAAAGCCCCAAGTCAAACTACAACAGGGTTGAGGCCGGAATCTCCAACGGCTGCCATACCAAGTATTGTTTTTAATACAGCTAAATATTATTGGTACGTGAACCTCCGTATAAATGCTGACCTTTTGAACCTTTGCCCCTCTCAGCCTCTTGTCCGGAGAACAGCCATTACACCACCTGTTTGTCAGCCTGCCAGCCCACTTGTGAACAACTCCAAGGCCCCCCTCACTGCAATATTTTCCAGCCCTGCGTGGAGGGATGTGTATGCAACAAAGGGTTTGTGCTGAAACAGAGGGGATGTGTGCCTATCCAACAGTGTGGCTGTATGGACAGGAATGGGAACGCTCATGCCGTAAGTTAACACACAATCTCAATTTCTATGTTGGGTTGGACTGCCATTGGGATGCGAGTTAAATTTCTTGTTTTGTTTTTTGTTCTTAGTTTAATGGGGTTTGGTATCCCAACCACTGCCACCAGAAGTGCCGTTGTGAGAAAGAATTTGGTGTGGGAGAGATTGAGTGTAACTACCACCTTTGTGATTTTGATGAGATCTGCCTTCCAAGGAAAGTGGGGCTGTATTATTGCCAATCAACAGGTAAAGTCCTGCAAAACATGAGCTCCATGTGACCTTTGAGGACTATGCAACTTGCTAAACTCCAAATTTAGCTAGCTGTATCGGAAGTCTAACCCACCTTGCTTTTCCAGACTTCAGTAAGTGTTCTGTCAACGGAGTCCCCGAGTTCCTGACCTTTGATGGCATGAAAAACGAGTTCAAAGGCAACAACTCTTACATTTTGGTCCAGACCACTGGCCTGCGAAACCTTCCAGAGGTGTACGTGGAAGTCACCAGTGAGGTTCGGAACGTCAGCAAGGACGACGAGGATTACTATGAGAGCGGTGCAAGTGTCGAACCCGACTACGAGGGTGAAAGGGAGGAGGAAGAGGAAGAGAAGGAGGAGGAGGTCGAGGATGGTCTGGAGGAAAACCGCCAACAGAAATTTGTGGGAATTAAGTTCAGTGAGTACTACAAGTACACCGTGGAGCTGAAGATTAGAGTCTACAACCATACAGTGGAGTTCGCGAGTAACGGGACACTGGTTGTAAGTATCAGTTTCGAGTAGCCATTGCATCCAACCAAAGGGCTTTGTTTGTTGATTCGTTGAAACTGCTGGAAATCACTTGGCTTGGGAAGCTCCTTGCCTATTTTTGTAAATTGTAATGATGTCTCAATTGAAGTGTTATTTTGGTCTCTTGTGTCCCTCTAGCTAAATGGTAGGCGGACCCGTACACCTGTCTCTCGCTCAAGAGGATTAAGGATCCTGAGGCGTTCCTCTTGGATATACCTCAAGACAGACTTTGGTCTAACAGTGAGATTTGATGGCGAATCAGGTGAGAATTTTTACTTGCTAAGTCTACATGACAGAAAGTGGTTTATTCCCAAGGTATTCTTTCTTTTACACTGAATGTACTCAGACTACTTGATTACAAGTCCAACAAGGTGGTGCTATTTTATTTCAACATGTTTTGTTTTACAGCGGATATTACCCTACCACATGTATACAAGAGAGGGGTGTCTGGTCTGTGTGGCAACTTTGATGACAAAAGGAAGAATGACCTCATGAAGCCAAATAGGGAACAGGCGAAGAGTGTGGAGGAGTTTGGACAGAGTTGGAAGTTGAAACACTCTTCTCTGAAAAGATGGTGACAATTCTATGGCATTGCTGATTCAATCCGTTTTCAACCATTAAAGATTTTACTGAAGTACTTGGTGAAACAGACTTTTTTTTCTCATTAGTGGTGGGATTTGATATAATTGCCAGTGACAAACCAAGTCTACGTGCTACGGACTGTTCTTCGACTTATTTATTTAAGCTCATGTTACCCTTATCCCATTTTGGAAAATCGTCTGAAGAGTTTGAGATGGACAATGATTGCATTTGTTTGTTGGCCTTCATGACTTATTTACAAATTATGTAGTATCCATAATACATTTACTTGTAACAGGCAGAGATAATGTAGTGATAAGGGCTTCTCAAATTGTACTTTACCACATTACTTTAGCCATTTAAAGAACAATCGGTTGCATTTCATTGGCCTGTCTACAGGACAGACTTGGTAGCATTCCGGTATCTGCAAGTCCTCCAGGCGTAAATCATTAGCTAGTAGAAAAATTCATCTGGTATGTCTTAAACAGGATGAGTTTACCCTGGCAATTATAGGACAATAGAATGATTTTTAAAGGATATCTTGATTGAAAACCTCTAACAAGCGGTTGTCAGACTATGTATGACCAAGTGGATGCTCCTTGTGTTGCTCTTAAACTACAAAATGGGGAGTTTTACTGGCTACTTCATACTGGAGTCATTTAGAAACCAATTTTGGAATACTGCAAAGTATGATCATGAGCTAGATATATTTTAAGGTAAAATCCAATGCGTGAATATGGGCAACCAAACCCAGATTAGGCAGTGTGGGGCAGAGGATATTGCCCGACTGAAAACTATATTGTTAGGCAGCTAAGAACCCAGCTAAAAAGCAGGTTTAGTCAAACGTTTAAGAAAAAATATACACTAAACCACTATTTTAATAAATTGTTCTGTTATATTTGATACATTTGTAATAATAAAATGATCAGTGTAAAAGTGAAGATTACTGAGGGACGCTAATCGATAAACACAGGAATTTCATAGACCAAGCAGATTGTGTAATTGGTTGTGTAAATAGACGTGCATGAGTCAGTGTCTGCCAGATCACTTCTTAACCAACGCTTGTTTAAGCTGTACAGCAGCATTTTCTAACACCTCTATCAGGTGGAAGCTCCAAAACTGCAGTGAATAGCCTCCGATATCCATTCCATCTACATCTACCTTCACACAAGACAGTTCCAACTCCCTTTTTACCAAGTCAACCTCCCAAAGGGCCAGTGAGCCTGGTTTCCAATGGTTCGGACAAAAGATGCCTCTGGCTATTTAGCGACCGTCCCCCAGAGCCATGCCATCACTAATGTACAGTAATGGCCACTCATAACTATTTCTCACGTTCATATCTAGTGTGAGAGTAGATGAAGTAGCCACTGATTCCGTTTTTATCCTGCGTGTGCTGGCCGTTCTCCAGGCTGCTCTGCCCCTCCAGTCCTGTGCTGCTGAGCTGATGCAGGAACTCCTGCTGTTAGAGGCTGTTGCTAGGACCAAGGCTTCAAAGACAGCTGACCAGACTACAAACCGACCTGCACATCAATTAAGACTGGATGAACATAGCCAATCTAAATTTGTATATGTAAAAGTTATCACAAAGATAGATTCAACTGTAAATTGCCAAAATATTCACTCATAAACCTATTGTTTTTGTAAAGCCTCTGCCACTCCCACTTTTGACAAAACAGAGCAGTACTACCCCATCGCCAGCAGATGGCAGCCAACACTCAGTAACCACAGACTCCACTTCTAAATGCGAATGACCAATTTACATATTGTCCATTTTGCTCTATTTTATCTATTGAACTAAATATTAAAGGACATCACAGTCATTTAATTTGTGCCAAGTTTCAGAAATATTATCTGCATTAAAGTTTCAAACCAGAGAAACAAGCATTGGATCTAAAGGAAGCAGAATTAGCCCAAACCAAATGAACAAACTGTTTCTGGGGTGCACACTGTACATGACATTACTACTCAATATCCTTTCCCGACAACGTCCCAAGAGCAGACTCCATTTCCTAGTGTGAGCACCAAAACCAAACCAACCAAGCAAAACTCTGGGTTTATCATTGATCTCCGCAAAAGTGGATAAATGCTTTTAGCTCTTAAAGATGTCCAAGCCCAAATTCAAAACACACAGACTCAATCCCATGGGGAATCCAACTACTATTTTCAGTGGCGACTTTGTGGAAGTGTGATGTACTTACACTTCAGTAGTGGTACTTGGTGCAGCTTTTAAGCATCATCTTTGGTCTCATGGTGTCTGTCGTTGCTTAAAGATTGGGGCAAAAGACAAGTAGAGAGGAAGTGTCAGTAAACAACATTGCTGTACAAGTTTTCAGTGATTCACACTTTTCTTCTCTAACGTTGACGTTACAGCCCCCCTACTCCAACCATCCCCATTCAAGTAGGATACATCATTGACGTTTAAACACAGGTGAGCCATGAAGGTGTGTGTTTGCATGTGTGTATTCGTTGACCCACCTCTTCAAGGTTTTTCAACAGGTAATGTCAGAATTGGACACGTGTAAGTTAAGCAAATGCATTTAACCCAACAGCTTGATTGAGGTTACTGCTCCTTTGTTCTAACTTGCAGCTGCTCATCCTCCGCCTGTGTACGATGCCCTTAAACATAGTCTTACTATAAACTGTTCAGCAAACTCTATATTGTGCTACACTAAAAATCTCCACAGTGTGGCAGCACTGTCCTTTTAATCGGCAATTCCGTTGATGGAGGTGCTACATTTAGGCTATAACTCTATAGGCCTGTGTGCCAAATTTCAATTAAAGTATTCAACACATCCATTGAAAATCTCAAAATTGTTTGTTACAAAGGGGTATTTTACAAATTAAATAAACTTGTAGTGTTAGTCTCAAATGTAGGCAAACAGTTATTTCACAATTAGGAATTAAGATACTTTTTTGGATAAGTTCGGCATGAGTGTTGGTATAACTACTTTAAAAAATCTGCAGTACTTTGTCGGTTAGTGCATTTTAGCTAAAATGGAGAATCAGCATTATTAGATTAAAATCATGTCATTTAGGCCTGTGTACTGTGGTAGAACACAGAGGTGTTGTAATGTTGCCTTCTAAATAAGTGGTGACCTCAAACTTCAAGGAGCCAGGAGGAGAATGACTTAAATCGAATTACGAAAAGAGAGGAGGAAACGAATTCCACTGCCCAAGGGGCCGGTAACCGTTGGTTCAACATGCGCAACCGCATTCTATGGCGGATAGATCGAATTAGACCAGCAGCCTTGCCCTGGCTCCTCTTGACCCAGGAATCGTACCTTTGACCTCACATGTTATTTCCTTTTTTTGAACCAGTCTTGGTCAAGCGGAGGCCAAGACTTAAGGCAAGCTAATGTATGCATACACATATAAGTCGAAATTGTTAGGAAGAATACATTATGGTCGTGTTCAGGAGCATTGAAGGATAAACTACGTTTTCACTAGTTCCAGACAAGCTTAGCCAATTACTTTAATCATAAAATACAAGCTATCCACAATTTTCGGTTTGAGTTACTTGGCCTGTTGACTGGTCTTACTAGCTTCAACTTAGAGTAGAAGTTTACATTGTTGAATTGTGTTTATATTGTACTCTCAGGCTGATTATAGTCGTGCGTGGTGAAAATCACAAGCATATGTTCAAATTATGATCACTTCCTCGAACGTACTGCGCAATTTATGCAAATATCCCGGCCTTGTAAACCTTTGGGTTCACGTTTCTGCGCCTAAACGTAGTCACAGGGTCATCCAGGGTTTGAATCAAACCAGTCCTTTTGCTGTGCAGTCCCAGAAGATCAATTACAAAATAATTGCAGTGGAATGTCCCTCTGTCCTTGGCTCTGAGCTGGCAAACTATTTATCTTTACCATACTGATTTAGAAACAATTTATGATTTCCAAGAATTTTGTTCATTATTTAACTTTATAACAAGGCTTAGGAGACTTAGCTTTTTACATGCTACATTGAATATCATACTGTATGACCTTAATGTAAATACATTTTCTAATACATTTTTATATTTTCTTAGGTGAAGATGTCAGATGTAATGGGAATGAACACTGTACAGGATGAATGAAAACAGAATCATGGCGAATTGCCACTGAAGTCCCCCTTTCAGACACACACATCGTGTCCATGCTGTCCACACTTGAAATCTGCTGAAGTATCCTTGATGTTTCTCTATGGCGTGTGCAGTGTCCCCGACCCAAGTGTTATTGATCCTGATTGGGCCTCACAGGAGGAGACCTCATCTTCCCGTTGACCCACGGCTCTCCCTCCTTCCACCCCACTCACAGATCATCAGGGGCGGCTTTTCCCTTTCGTCCGCCTGCCTTTCTCAGCTCTGATTTTCAAATTGAATGGGAAAGACCCCCCCCCCCCCAAAAAAAAAAAACTGACATTAGCAAAATCACTAGCAGGTCGTCCCCGGATAGTCTACATTGACATTTTCCTGGCTTTGGTGACTGTCAAAACATCCCCCCACCCCTTTCTTTATTCCCTTCCACCCTGTCTTCAACCGGCCTGGGGCTCAAAGGCTGTTCTCCTCTTCAAAGTCAAGCCTCTCCGAAATGGGGCCTGCGTGGAATTTCTGCTCCGACGCGAGCTCGACGTCACAGAACTCGCTGTAGGGGTCCTCCTCGTCCGTGTCGCGGTGAAGGAACTTTTTGAAGAGGGTGACGACCAGGAACGAGTAAAAGAACATGACAAACAGAATGTAGAAATGGGCGTTGTCGTACGACTTTCTGGAGTCCAAAACAACGCTGGCGGCGGTAGAGACGGGGCTGGACGTGGTGCTGTTTGCCGCGGTTTCGCCCCTCGTTCCTCTCCCTGCTTCCTCTCGCTCTTGAAGGATCTGTTCACACTTAAAGAGCAGGGCGAGCAGGGCTGTCCGATTCATGCTGAGCATAATTAAAAGTGATAGAGAGATTAAAACAATGAAATAGGTGCACACAGAGCCATGGCTTTTGCGAGAGGAGTTCGGACGCTGAAGAAGCACTGTGCGTTCGGCACAGAGCCACAGTACTACTTTTGGAAAGGCATGTTGTGAACCTCGATAAGAAGACATTTCAGAGATAAGGTCCAATCCAGCGCCATCCCCTTGGTCAACCCAATGCTAGTGCAAAGTGCCATAGGATAACTCACTAGCAGAGACCTATTTACAAAACACTATGTAACAAGCACAATAGGAAGCTTTTTGCAACGTTATCCTAATGTTTCCTTCATTTTCCCCTAAGTCTATTATAAAAAGATAACATCAGATCTTCCCCTAAGTCTGTTAAAAAAAGACAACATCAGATCATTATTTGGCAATGGAATATTCCCTGGGCTTTCCCCCAAAAGTCTTTTTCATACCCTTGAAACATTTTGCATTTTTATTTTCCTTCTCTCACTTTCAATTGGGCTGCTGCGAGGCTGCTAAGACTGTTGGGTTGTTGTCAGCTCCGGTCAAGGAGTCTTCCCATTTCAAAGAGTGCAGGGGTCAGAGGTTAAGTTGTCTCCAGTGTGTTGCTGCTTGAGTGACACTCCCTTCCACAGCCACCCTTTGGCTTCTGAGCCTATTGTGTTCTACGAGTTAAGCACTTGTAGAAAAGAGTCGGCCGGGCACTAAGAAAATAGTGCAACCCGATCGCGCCTTGATCTAATTATTTACCTCGGACAGGCAAAACAAACACAGACACACAGTCACTTACACACACACAAACATGTCTTGCTACATATCAACAGACCTAGGTTTAGACATTAACCGAACCAGGCATATAGAGCAAAAGTTGTCCCTAAAAACTTGTTCTAAAACACACCAACATTCATCCGAAGAGAATGACACCGGCAGCTGCAGGCACCTGATCCCCTCGTGCCCTAGGAGAAAGAGGGGAAGAAACAGAGAGGGAGTGATAAAAACTCACCGGCGATGTCAATAACTTGTGAAGTGCGAGCCAACGGGGCGGGGGGGGGGGGGGGGGGGGGGGGTAGTGGGGTTAGAGATGAGTTGTGTTTTGGTTTCTGCGGGGCGACGGGGGCCGTGGAGCTCGGTTGACCCCTGAACCCTGCCGAGACGGTGGCACTGAGTGATGTCCCGGCCCGTCTGTGGGGCCGGTGTGTCCGTATCGTTTACAGGTGCTCTGCTTTGCTCATCAACGGGGCGTGGAGGGTCCCCTGGGGAGTAGGAATTTGTCCGAGAGCGGTGTTTATGAACGGAGGATTTATGAATGAGCGTGCGCGCCCTTCAAAGTCGGCCCGTCCGCACAGCCAAGTCCAGAACTCATGAGAAGCACTTTCCCCACCCCCCAGCATTCACGCTGGCTTTAAGTGTTTCTGGTCCTCGACAGGGAGAAAAGAAGGAGGATCTTTTACAAAACAACATGTTTTGCTAAATACATCCCCTTAACGTGTTTGAGGATCAAATTGTTATCTTTACCAACTGAGGAATTAAAAGAAAGTTATCATGTTTGAAAACAAGGATAAAAACGATGGATAATTAAAGGGTCCATAAAAAAAATCCTGTGCTTGTCTAATTACTGGTAAAAATAGCTCATGTTTTCCTCAGGGAAGCCATACATTGTAAGCCAGTTAGTATGTAGTCAAGTGCGAGTCAAAGCTCTGTTGACTACCTTTCCTGTTGCAAATAAATTCATCATTAATCTAATCTAGACATCCTGGTTGGTGGGGACTTTTTCAGAGACATAATAAACTTTTGTTGTGCTGGAATGTAAAAAATACAAAGTTCAGGTTTTACATTTTTATATAGTTTATTATAAATAGTAAATAGTGCTGCATTTGACATGAAACATATTACAACAAAATCAATGTATGCAGTCATAAAAGAAAAGTATAAGTTTATACAACGTTTGAAAAAAAAATACATACATGTGTACTGCAATGCTCATCATTGTGTAAGACTAAGGAAGCCGCACAATTAGTGCTTAATTAAGTGATAAGGATGGACAGATTCTGAGTAACACTGAATAAATAAGAAATGTAACTCTTCTACATTGTGACCTCATGTTGAATTTCCATTTACACACAAAAGCATTTCCTGTTGGTCTGACGGGCACAAACAAAATGCAAATATTTGGTTTCATGACATCACAATATAACTTCACCTGATCTCTTGCTTGTAAGTGACCAAAACAAAACATTAATGCAATTTAGGAATGTGCTTTTAAAAAAAGAGAGAACACTTATTGGATAACTAAGTCACAATATTTTTTGTTTTGCCTGTGTCAATTAATTTAATCTGAGGTATGAATGTATTGCACTTTCTTTGGGTTGCAGTAGTTTCTCTGTGTGTGTTTTTTTCTGTCTTGCACTGCAGTGTTCCTTCTCTGTCATCTACAACCACTTCCATAGACAATGATCAAACTAACGCACAGTTATTGACACATCCTAAGACGCGGTGATAACCACTTCAGTGGGGGGAACGTAGGGAGAGAGGCCTTCAATAACCACAGCCCCAGGATTGTGCCCTAAAAACCTTCCTCCCCTCCCCTTGGCAAGTGGGTCCCCAAAAGCACATGAAAGGGGGGGGGGGGCTTACAAGTCTGCTTCTACTTGCGTCTCTGCCACTTATTACAAAAATCAAATACAGAGTCTTGAATTTATTTAGGATTTTTTTTTCGCTCTCTATTCACCTTGGAGTGTAACTGCCTCCTCTGCCTCCTCCTGCTCCTATTTTCCTCTTTCCTTTTCACGTCAACCATGGAGAACGGGGCGTCCTTGGTCCTCAGAGCATGACGCAGAGCGCGAGCAAAGCGGGTGCCAGGTAACTGGAGAGGCTGCCCCTTTGGTCCTGATATACCCCCCTCCACACCTCCCCCCCCCCCCCCCACCCCCCACCCCCCGCACCCCACCCCCCGGTCCTTTTCTCCTCCGGTCGGGGGCTCTGGCAGAAAAGGTGGACGGAGGACAATGTGTGTGCACTCTGGAGTTGACTGTCAGCTTGACCGGAGAAGTCCTCCGCTCAGGCGATGTCGGGGCTTCAGATAATGAAAGGCACCTGAACGAAAGAGAGAGAGAGAGAGACAGATAGAGAGAGAGAGAGGCGGGGTTAGTGAGGCTCCTTCGAAGTCGTTCCCAGGGTAACATACTGTGTGCCTTAGCGGGGAAATGGATGTGTGAGGGCGGGCGCTGTACAGCTGAGATTGAACGATATCGGGTCAATCCCATTGGTAAAATATGTGCTTAAGAGCATGAATCCGGATAAGAAGGGTTAACGCCGGCGCATGGATGGTAATGAAGGTTGGTGTAGCGTGGCCCGTCCTGCTCGACTGCCGTTGGCCCATGTCTTGGCCAAGGATCAATAACAAGTCTTCATCTGACCTCCGCAGGGACACATGGTTCTAATCCAGGCCTGCCAAGGGCCACAATCGCTCCCCGTTAAGGAACGTTTTACCCCCCTCGTCCTACACACACACACACACACACACACACACACACACATTACCCCTGCCCCCACCGGCTGCACGTGGGTCCCTTCCAGGACTGACTAAATTAATGACATCAAGATGTCGCCACTGATGGGCCAGTCAACATGTGGTAGTGTACCTATACTCAGCCCCTCCACCCCCCACCCCCCCACTCTGCTCCCCCGCCTGTCAAAACATGCTTTGGGGGAAGCCGCTCCTTTCATTTGGGGCGGTGTCTGCGTTACTCTGGGGGTCATTACATGGCTAGGTGAGCGGGCCCGGGGTATGATGGGCAAGCTCATCACATGGGGTCGTGAAAGGGCAGCCTGGGTGTGTGTGTGTGTGTGTGTGTGTGTGTGTGTGTGTGTGTGTGTGTGTGTGTGTGTGAGTGTGTGTGCGTGCGTGCGTGCGTGTTCCACTGACTAATGCTAATGTAAGCTGAAGTGACCAGCCCACCATGCATCTCTCCCTCACACACGCGTAATCACAGCTGGGCGCCCAGTGATTTGAGTGGCTCTCTCATCAGCTTGACCCTCACAATTAACGGGGGCTTGGAGCCCCCCGAAATCAAAATCCTGGGTGCGGCAGGAGCGGAGGGAGGCTGGGTCACATCTCCTCCCAGGCTACACCGAAAGAAATGGGTTTCAACCAAAGAGGGCAGAGAGAGAATCTCTGAACCGCTAGAAGGGTGTGTTTCGAGGACGTGAACAACGGACTCGAAGAGTGAGCGCCACCAAGCCTACCTTGCTCTGTCCGTACTGTCCGTACTGGTAGGAGGGGTGGTGGTCCACGGCGTAGGCGGGCGAGCTGTAGGTGGGCGGGCAGTAGGACTGGGAGCTGGGCAGGGTGGGCATGCTGGTGAGGCCGGACAGGGCCTCCAGGCGCTGGGAGCCGTGGCAGCTGGCCGCCATGCCGCTCCCCGGCTCCAGGCCTCCGGTCAGAGGGGAGAGGGCAAAGTCGCTCTGGGGCTGGTGGGGCACTCCTCCTGGGTTCAGCAGACCCATCACCTGGGGGAAACCGTGGAGGAACACAGGTTAGCACCGGACGACAACGGATGAATTATATGAAAGGCGTGAAAACACAAGGACAGATGTCCTCTGATGAATTTTCCAGCCGCTATATCTTTGAGAGGAAGAATTTGGGACACTTGAGAAGTGTAGCTGCAGCCCTGAGTTCCTACATGCCTCATAATTCATTCAATAAACCAACATGAATCATATTATTCATAATATGAACTACAGGTAATTTATCCAGGGTCACGTTATCTTCATATTTCACGCAAAGCACAGTAATAACCCAAATTGTTGACCTTAATGCATGGTCTCCTTGTTTTTGTTGTGAGGAGTGCGTTACAACGCGCCTTAACCCTTTGAATGCCATCCGAGACACTTTAGACTGGCTTCACCCACACACACATGGTTTTCCTTATTCTGTTTCGGAGCCACTGGGGAAAAGAGATTGGACCTGGTACCCCCCAACCCCCCAACCTCTATGGGAGCGATCCTATGGAACTAAACGGCCTGTTTCGTCAAACAAGGATCCTAGATTTCCCGGGAAATTTGGCGCCATCTTGTCCGGCAAAATTTAAGAAGCGATCGTATGATCGAAAAACCATTGTGATTTTTTTACCCACAGAACAAAACAGAGAGAAAACAGCCTTTTTTAAATAATATTTATGTGGATTTATGACAAGCCCTGCGTGTGTGTTTAGATGGAGAAAAAGGAAAGGAGAAAAACAGACATGTGAACTGTCTGGGCTCCGAGCATTACCCTCTTTTATTTTCCTTCTCTCTCTTTCTCTCTAATTTGATGCCCTAAATTCACCGTGTCCTTGTGGGGCCGGTGAGAAGAGGCCAAAGGGTTCGTGGGAACAAGGGGTGTGTGTGTGTGTGTGTGTGTGTGTGTGTGTGTGTGTGTGTGTCTGTGTGTGTGTGTGTGTGTTAGCGTTGGAGCTAGCTCACATACGTGGAGGCCTGTGTGAAAAGATGTAGGCGTGTGGACATGTGCATAAGTGTTTGTGTGTTGGGAGTAAGAGAGAAACTGTGTGTGTGTGTGTGTGTGTGTGTGGTGTGTGTGTGTGTTGGTCCTTAGCACTTTTTGTTCTGATGTCAGGGGTGAAGAGGTCTCCGTGGTGATACAGCGTGAACAGCTGCACTATGGTTCGCGTGAGAAGAGACGTCGTCAAAACGACTGGAAAAATAAGTTAGGAGAAAGAAGGAGCAAGATGTTGGGAAGAACCCCATCTAGAAGGAGGCAACATACCAAAAATGAGAGGAAAGCTGAAAAGATGTGAATAAACATTTTAATAAAAGGGACAAGGATAAAACGAGTTTTGGGAACTGAAAGCAAGCAGGGACATGACTCAAGGTTGAAGGATGGAATAGCGCAAGTGTTGGAGTGAGTCTTTTCCTGGCCACACACACACACGCACACACAGTCTGGGTCAGCCATCAGGTGTCGGAGTGTATGTAATTTACAGGAGCCTGTCGGAGGAATCTAACCCAACGTGTGTGTGTGTGTGAGGAACACGGTGGTGTGTGACTGCCAACAAATGGGAAACACCTGGAGGTCAAACCGCCAAATTCATCTCGCAGCGTGATGTGTGCATGTGTGTTCGACATACATCAGAAAGATTTCTTTCTTTTTTCTTTTTTGGAGAGAGAGAAAAGGAAAAGGCCACTAAGTTCTCAGGGCCGAGCGTAACGGCAGATAGTGCTGCAATCTAAATCGGAAATCACCAACGTAGATTGTAGCATGTCTCTGGCGACTGCACTGTGAAATCATTTAGCCTATATATCCTCACAGCAGAACGGATGAATAGGCTCAGATGAAGGACTTGGGGAAAAGGTTGGCTGTCTGCTGTTCAATCCCTTCTGTGAGGCTATCTGATCAGCACACACACACACACACACACACACACACACACACACACACACACACACACACACACTCACATCGATCATGTGGGTCTTAGCATGACGACTGTGTGTGTGTGCCTGTCTGTCTGTCTGGTATGTCTGTCCATCCATCCGTATGTGTGTGAATGTGTTTGATTGTCCTGTGTGTGTGTGTGTGTGTGTGTGTGTGTGTGTGTGTGTGTGTGCGTGTGTGTGTGTGTGTGTGTGAATGTGTTTGATTGTGTGTGTGTGTGTGTGTGTGTGTGTGTGTGTAGTTGTGTGGCGGTGGTTCCCGGGGGTGTGTCTGTTTCGAGGTTGTTCCGGGGATTAGGCCCCATGGGGGTGCAAAGCCTGGCCGCTCACTGCCTCGGTGAGAAAGGATTCCTCTGGTATGCACCGGATCAGCAGCCAGACGCCACAGACCCTGAACCACGGGGGAGCGCCCCTAGTCCAGCAGCACAGGCCTGGCTGCAGCTCACCTCACTGGCTTAAGGCTCCAACTACTAGGCCTCTGGCCCTCTACGCGGACCACTCCACGGCTCTTACTAACAAGGGGATGCCATGCTAACATGCTAACTGGGTATATTGCGTTGAAAAAAGTCAAAAGTAACCAAAATCCAATCTTCAGATGAAGTGTTAACTTGTATCTTTGATAAGCATCGACTTTAGAGCACACATGGGTGGTGGTATTTCCTTAAAAGAAAGAAGCGGTCGCTTTGCATGTGCGAAATCGATTTGCAAAGTTTTCTGACTGTAAATAGGACGTCTTCATGTGCTAACTATCAATGTCATGAAATTTAATCAAAACTCATTTCCTCTTTTATTAACTTAAAATAGGGAAATTAATTCTGTCCAGTCTGGAATGGAAATGAGCGTATGGCAGCGTACGTCCAAAAAGCCGAGCCGAGCCCATAAATTAAAACAAATTAGCCGACAAAGTGAGTCATTTACATAAATTACACACTGTGTTATTGGAGGATAGATTCCTTCATTGCAATCAATTAAGACACTGGAACATTCCGTGATTGCAATTCCAGACCGGGCAAACAGGGAGAGGAGATGGCCACTCCAGAGTGTCAGAGACGGAGGGGTGTGAGCACGGCGCTGTGGGGGGTGGATGGGGAAACCATCCAGAGTCACCTTTAGCCTCTTGAGAGCAGTTGAAGACACCAATTGACCCTGAGTGGGTGAGCCCTCCAACACAACGACCCCTGATGCTGGACAGATTAGCTAAAGGGCTGAAGTAAACAGGTTACTAGTCGGGGACAGCCGTCTTTCCTTCAATGGCCTTCCTAAAATAAGGGTCGTTTATTCATTTATTTATACATTTTTTCAATGACTTCCATGGATTTTAGGGTATCATGTCTGGGCCGGGTGCAAGGAACGTGCCATTGCCCTGTGTCTATAACTGTCTCTCCTCAAAGTCTTGGTCCTGACAATGCGTCCCGCTGGTCTTCCACCGTGTGTCGACTACAGATAAAAACAGACACGTCCTCATAGGGACGCACGCGAGAACGCCCTCGGGCCCGTCCCTCTCTCGCGGCGCACCGAGCCCGGGGTTGGCCCGAGGCGGCGCTTTATCGGGGCTCCGCAGGAGTCTGAGAAGCTCTCTGGGGGGGACACGGCGCCCAGCATGCCTTGCGCGGGGCCCGGCCACCCTTTGTGGCGGTTAAAAGCTCGTTTTCCGCCTGTTAGGCGGCCATCGTGGCGGGTGGGGAGGCCGTGATGGACACTGATGACTGTGTAATCGGCCATAATTGTCTTTTCAGTTTTCATTTGTGTCATCGTCCGTCTGCCACTCTTCCTTCCTCGTACCTCGTCCTGCCGCGCTCTCTCTCTGTCTCTCTCTCTCTCTCTCTCTCTCTCTCTCTCTCTCTCTCTCTCTCTCTCTCTCTCTCTCTCTCTCTCTCTCTCTCTCTCTCTCTGTCTCTCTCTCTCTCTCTCTCTCTCTTTCTCTCTCTCTCTCTCTCTCTCTCTCTCTGTCTCTCTCTCTCTCTCTGTCTCTCTGTCTCTCTCTCTCTCTCTCTCTTTCTATCCATCTCTCTCTCTCTCTCTCTCTCTCTCTCTCTCTCTCTCTCTCTCTCTCTCTCTCTCTCTCTCTCTCGCTCTCTCTCTCTCCACCCACAACGGCACGTGCTCACTCACCCTGCCCACCGCTCTCATCTCATGAACCATCAACGCAGATTAGAATGAAAAGCTACCGTGTTTCCTCACCTAATAAGGGGCTCGTCAATGTCACCGCAATGACACCTCAAGGGGTCGTGGACACGCTCGAGTGCCTGTGCTCGTGTGTGTGTGTGTGTGTGTGTGTGTGTGTGTGTGTGTGCTCTGTACTGACCTGTGGTGAGAGGCCGTTGCTTATCGAAGGGTTGACCGAGTTAGAGTGCCCCGGTGGGGCCGCAAAGCTGTCAGAGTAGCCGGAGAAGCCATGGCGGCCGGAGGAGAGGCAGTAGGCCGAGCTACCATCCTGGGCCCCGGCTGACGAGCCAAGCCCACCCTGGTGCACCGAGGTGGGGGGGAGAGGCTGCGGTCTGTGGACGGTACTGGGCTGCTCTGGAAAAGGAAAGAGAAGACGCAAGTGGAGTTTTTGAGTTTAAAAACAAACAGATGTCATGCAGATATTGATAGCCGATGTACATTGTGTATGGTATGATTTATTACAATAGCCATAAAGCTACCGCTGAACCATATGTGGGGGCTAGAGACAGGGGGGAGGTCCGCTGTACCTTGTGCGATTGACGTGGCCGGGTAGGGGCTGTCGGACAGCTGGTAGGGCTGCAGACCAGACATGGCCGACGGGGGGAAACCACCAGGGATCAGGTGATTGAACGCCATCAGCTGATTGGCTCCTGCCTGCTTCCTCCACCGGGCTCTCCTGTTGCTGAACCACACCTGACAAAAGAAGAAGAAATAAAGTCCCTTGTTCATTCCGCCTTTACATTTTCTATGAACGTTAACCATTCATTTTTGTATCATCTTTGCATTTGATAGTAGCGGGGAGATTCCTGTGTTGAGTATGGTGTTTTTTGTTTTTGTTTACGATGCTAGGGTCATAAATAAATGTGTGAATGTGTGTGAGTGCCCCTGGCCAGTGTACACAGTATACTGAGCCAGTGTATTTGTGTCCCCTGTGTTCTCTGCCAGCCGCCCCCAGCTCCTTCAGATAAGGGATCTAAACATCTGGAGTGTGCAGCCAGACCACAGTGACATCACGCCTTTGTGGACTCAGTCACGGGATTCACAGAAAGCCTTTTAAACCGGGGCCCTAAAGCCGTTACAGATTTTAAATCGCTCTATTAATAAAGGCCGTGATTAAGCCCATCTATTAAGGGTAACGGCCCTGTGTATTTTTACCTCCTTTACAGAAAGCCTACTAAAAAACACCACAACACTTGTCACAGAGGACACAGTGGGGACAGTGTTTTGGGTGAGCGCTATAGGGGTCGGAGAGTGTGTGAACGTGTGTGTGTGTCAGCAACGAAACATGTGTTTAGTAGCCAAAGGGTGGGTGTGTGTGTGTGGGGGGGGGGGGTTGTGTGGACCGATGCCAACGCAGTTTAACACCCATATGTCAAGCACTGTCTGCCGAGGAATCCACAGAGCAGCAGATCACAGCCGTCTCAGGCCAGACTAGACCCCTGGGACAAAACTGTCTGTGTGGGACGAGTGTGTGTGTGTGTGTGTGTGTGTGTGTGTGTGTGTGTGTGTGTGTGTGTGTGTGTGTGGTGTGTGTGTGTTGGTGTGTGTGTGTGTGTGTGTGTGTGTGTGTGTGTGTGTGTGTGTGTGTGTGCTGACCTGTACTCTGGCCTCGGTGAGTTTGGCCCTCTGTGCCAGCTCCTCCCGGGTGTAGATGTCGGGGTAGTGGGTGCGTTCGAACGCCCGCTCCAGCTCGTCCAGCTGCTCGGAGGTGAAGGTGGTCCGGCTGCGCCGCTGCTTCCTCTTCAGGGGCAGGCCCGGCTCCGAGTCCACGTCCGAACCCTCGTCCGAGTGGCTGGCTGGGGAACACACAGCGCGATAACAGTCACTCTCTTTGGCTCGGGTTGACCATAACAACAAGGACAGCAGACCTGGACTGTCTCTCACAGCACTTGTGCCCGCGGGAGCGCGGCGGACGTCCTCCACCTCAAAGTTTCCGCCACACAGAGAAGAGAGGAAAGACGCTGATTAAAATGGCTTTGGGGGGACTTTTAAATAGGCCCCTCGCCAGCCTCTTAGAGTGCTCGGTGGATCCTGAGGTGATCAAAAGGCTGTGGGCTGCTTGAACATGGATTACAGGGTGCTGGATCCCCCCCCCCCTCCCCCTCGGGCGCCTCGCTCCCCTGGGCCTGGGAGTCTCCCCCAGCCATGCTGTGTGCGCCGGGGAGATACGGCTCCGCCGCCGCCGCCGTCGGCAGGGCCCATCCCCGGGCAGGTGCTTCCTTAATCTGTTTGCTCAGTTGAGGTGCGGGGACAGAGCCGGGGCCCGACTGGGGCCGGGGCCTTTTGGGGCCTAATTCAGCAGAAGAGGAGCGTCAATGAGGGACGGGGGCTAAGAGCTGGATAACCATGGCAGCGTACGGGGGAGGCAACCCGTCTATTAAATAATGATTAGGCTCCTCAAACTAGCGTGACAGCCTTCCATTGTGCGCCGGTACCGTGTCTAAAAACCCCTTCTTCGCTTGCCGTCTCCCCCTCGCTCTGTCTCTCTCTCTCTCTCACACACACACACACACACACACACACACACACACTGCAGCGTGCACACATGCATCTGCCACGTCTGCGATCCCTGGCTTTCAGCGGCTGCACTTTGGGCACGACAATGTTCCCAGCCCAGATGGCAACACAGAGAGAGCGAGTTCCCCTCCGCTGCCTGGCCGCCCTGGGGGGACGGTGAAGGCGCGCACCAGTTAGAGGAGGGTTCACTGCCTCCATCAGCGTGCCTGAGACCCCAACGTCAGGGCCGACGTGTCCTGGCCAGTAACGGCGTGGCGACAGAGGTCACAGGCCGCACTCCCGACGAGCACGGGAGAGATCCGAATCGTGGCCCGGAACTGGTTTCACCGATGGAAAGGAGAGAGGCAGGCAGACGGAGTGAGAGCCCTGGAGAGACAAGCGGTGAGCTACAGAGGACTTCATCACAGAGGGGCCGGCCAACAGCCCCCAGACGGTTCATTCTTCCAGCGGGCTCCAGATTTAAAGGTTTTAATTAAAGCAGTGGCAAGTCACCCAAGCAGGGGACCCGAGAGCTTCTCTCCCCAGCCTCAGCGCCCTCCCGCCCCCCCCCCCCCGCCAGAGGAGGAGACGGAAATGCTTGTGCCTGTTGCCAGTGTGTGTTTGACCAGGCATTACACAAGGATTTGGGCCCCGGGAATTCTGCCCCGCATTGGAAGGCCGGCACAGGGAAGAGCTCTTTATTACATTTGTCCCAGGGCGCCTTGGGTGACAGAGAGGCTCATGGGAGAGTTCTTAGATGTTGCTACAAAAGGCCAGATTTGGAATCGTGGTATTTTTTTTTTACTTTAAAATGAAACAAACGCAAACTTTATCGTTTAACTGCCGCGAACCTCTCCGCAATCAATGCTGGATTTCCACGACGCCAATCGTTTGCTTTGGGAGTTGCACACGCCAACCACCTAACGTCTCCAGGATGAGTTCATCAACAGAGAGGCAGCTGAGGGACCACATGAGCCAGCGGGCAGGGGAACGGACGGAGTCATTACCATGTTAAAGAAGAAGAAAAGGGCGAGGGAGAAAGGAAGGAGGGGAGAGGGCCAGCGACAGAGCTGAAAGAGATGGACTCCTCGGACAGAGAGCACGAGCTAATAAAACTCCTTCCGTGGGGGAAAGCTCTCCGGCGTAGAACACTGTAGCGTGTTAACTGCCGGCTGTGTGTGTGTGTGTGTGTGTGTGTGTGTGTGTGTGTGTGTGTGTGTGTGTATGGAGGTGGGGGGTGCTCTCCTCGTTCAATCCCTTTCTCTCACCCACTCTTATTCCTTCCTTTCTTTCCCTTTCTCTTTTCCTTCTCCTCCCTGTTTTTATGATTAGTAACTGCCACGAGAAAGCTCTCCATCACGGACTCTCCCTTAATGGCGAATGACAGTGTTACTTTTGTCATCCTCTGGCTCTCTTTCTTTCACTCTCTTTTCTCTTTTTACCCTCTGTCTCTCTCTCTCTCTGTCTCTCTCTCTCTCTCTCTCTCTCCCTCTCTCTCTTTTCGGGAGTGATGTGGCCGGGCCTTTGTATGGGTGGAGGGGAGAGGCCTGTGGCAGGGCTCTATTGCGCCGATTACCACGCTCCATCTGTAGGAGCCATCAGGGCCGCCAGGGCCCGCATTCAGGGGCCTGTCACCTGCCCAGCAGGGGAGCGGGGGGCTGGGGAGTGAGAGGGCCAGGGGCTGTGGAGGGGGAGGATGGGCTGGAAGAAGGGGGCACAAAGAAGGCCGGAGAAGGGCCACTGGGGGCTGTGGAGGGCCACGGCAGGGGAGGGGGGGGGGGGGGGATCCCCTCCCCCCTTCATCGCCCCCAGGGGCAAGGGGGTGGGAGGGCAAACGGGGGGGGGGGGGGCATGGAGGGCTTGACACGGAGAGGGAAGTGGGCGGCTGAAGGCACCTGGGGGAAGATGCTGTGGGGGTAGGCAGAGACAGTGTGTGTGTGTGTGTGTGTGTGTGTGGGGAGAGGAGGGGGGGGGGGGAGTGGCCCCGCCATCATGTCCGTTTCCCCCGTCACATCCCTCGCCTCTTACTGCCAGTCCCGTCCCCCAACCCCCTCTACGCTTTTTTTCTTCGGCTTGGGACAGCGTTCCAACGTTTATGCTGATTAGAGGCAGAGCATCGCCAAAGCCGGCGTGGTCCCGGAGCGGGCCGTTCCCACAGATTCACGTCAACAAACGGGGGAAGAGGACACTAAACACACACAGGGAAGCCTTGGCCTCCTCACTTAAACACCCGAATCAAATATTACGCCGCCGCTAAAGCGCTCGGGCGCTGAAAATAGTCCTCGGCTACTCGCGGCTTTGCTGTCGCTCTGACCAGAATCCCCCCAAAACAAGACCGACCACTGCTTCTTGGGTCAGAGAAATATGGTGGGGGGTAGATTTATGCATAAAACCTTCTTTTAAATGAAGTAAGATTTGTAAATCATGCAAATTATGTAAATGTGACGAATAAACAGTGTACTTCAACAGGTAGTGTCAACAGGTTCCTTTCACTGACTATCGAACTAAATGTATCTCTCTCTCTTTCTTACACACACACACACACACACACACATACACACACACACACACACACACACACACACACACACACACACACACACACACACACACACACTTTTTCAAAGAATAATGGAGCAGCGCCAGAGACCGACCACCTGAGAAAAACAACAAGCATGCAGTCATGGAGGGGAGAGACGGAGAGGACCGGCGCAGAGCAGATGTGTCCTCTGTCCCTCTCCATCAGCATCACCTGCTGCGTGACTGCTTCCAACGGGCCCCCGGGAAAACCCCGCGAGGAGTCCAACCCCCGAAAACACAGCCCGGTCTTGTTTACAGTGTAGAATACAGTGGCCAAGACCTGGTCTGGCTAGCGTTCCTTCTCCACCCCTTCCATTAGATCTTAATATGAATAGACACACACACACGCACACACACACCCGTATTGCGGCTGTAAACGTTGAAGTGAAAGACAGCCGAAAAGGCTAAGGAGAGGGATGCCGAGCGGGAGGCCAGTGAGAAGCGGGGCATATGGGAGAGTTTATGGCCTCCTCTTGGTAGGGGTTGGCTAGCCCGTCCTCCCAGGGCCGTTAACAGAGAAGGTAATTGTGCTGGTGACATGTGTTCCCCATGCAAAACAAAGGGCAGAAGAGACAAATGAACTAGTTATTTGCCCAGGGAAGTAGATCTGGGGCCTTTTCAGGCGGCGGAGCGCTCTCTATGAGCGGAACCCTGAATAAAACAGGGGGCTGGCTGGCACTCCGTGGGCCTGGGCTAGCAGATGCACCGAAGGAGCTCAATGGTTAACTGACAGCTTATGGGCCCAGCTGGGGTTAACTGTTTTGGGGAGGACGGGGGGAGTCGGTGGGCTGCTCACTTGACTTGTTAAGGAGCCCCCAGGACCCTGCAGCTGCCTGGGAAAGAAGGCCTGACCAGAGAGAGAGAGAGCGAGAGAGAGAGCGAGAGAGAGAGAGAGAGAGAGAGAGAGAGAGAGCGAGAGAGAGAGAGAGAGAGAGAGAGCGAGAGAGAGAGATGATTGACAGAGCGAAATGGAGAGATGCCGCGTAGGAGGGCAGCTCGGGCAAACCCAGACAAAAGCGTTCGCCAGCGATATGACGTTAAAAGATGTATCACTGTCTAATACAGCCGAGGTGACAAAAAAAAGGGCCCGCTTGGGCATTATGTGTGCCCAGTGTGGGGTGGTTATTATTTAGTTCCACCCTGAAGCACCGAGGTGACAGTTTCACGGTGGCATTTCCACGCCCCCAGAGACGGGACAATGCAGCAGCACAGCACCCATGCCGGGCCACCTCGACGGGCCTCTCTGCCACACGTTCCACCCCAGCTCCGACCCACCCCGGCCCAGCCACGCAAACCACCCCGCTCCCCGGGTGGAGGACCGGCCCACTCTCACCCAACCGGTATCGGTGCTTGGTTGCGGGCCTCCATTCAGCGTTCGAGCGTGACATGTAAATAAACCTATATATCGTTTCACTCCCCGCCGTGATACTGATTGAATGCAGTGTCCCGGGTACCAGTACTTTTACATACCGGCAGTTCCTAATCACCTCTGTTACAGGTTTCTTTCATCTGCGTATTTCCTTGGGTAGGCCACTAGTCCGGGAGTTCATTAGCTGTCATCTCGACCCAAAAACATTATTGTAACCCTCTCTTCCTGAGGAGTGATAGTTTCAACAGGCATTGACCCCGGGTTAGCCTCTGACCTGCTAGCCAGCCCCGGCCCTGTGTAGCGACCCAAAGGGGGAGGGCCTCTCTACTGACCCCTTACAGCCCCCAACAACGGCCCGCAACAAAACTTCACAGCCGTGTAACAGAGAGAGAAGCCATCATGGCATTCCTTGGCCTTCTCCTGCTGCTTTTTCAAACTCTAAAGACTACTTTTGTATAGTGGTGGCTTTCTCTTTTTTTTTTAAAGTGCACTTTTTTGAGGTAAAGTCTCTTCCTTGTTATTAAACGTTTTAGTGGCGCAGTTTTTAGCTTGAACAAACACAACACACTATTTAAATAGTATACATAAAAAGCATCAAACGTAAAAAAAAAATAAAGTCACAGTATTGTTCTCGGCTAATAGACTTGAGCAATGGAACCTATTAAAAGAGCAGCGACGTTGTGCCAACGCATCAGAGATGTGCAATTCGCTGAACTAAGCCAACCAAAAAAAGAAGCGAGGCCGAACAAAGTTAAGTGATTGACAACACTGTCTGGCTTTACTCAATTAACCATCCCATTGTGCTGCCTTTTTGCCAAAGTCCCCTCGCCCCTCGCCCCCCAACCCTTTTCTCCTGGCCCTCCTTTATCCTCCCCATCACAGAGTTTTGCTTGGCTAATACTTCCAAGGAAATAGAGAGCTCTTTTTACGCGGGGGCTCCTCTCCTTGACCTTCCATTGCTCACTGGCTCTCTTTCAGCCACTTCCCAGTGTCTCCGGGTTTAGTGGGTAAGAATGTGGAGAGTACATCAGCGTCGAGGGGCCGGCTCGGGGCAGGACCCCAGCCCCTCACTTCAAAGTTGGCCTGCATTCATTAATTGTCCTTTGAATTAATATCGGGCGATCACAATGCGGGTGCCAGCAGAGAAAGAGGCTCTAATGAAGCGTACAGCTTGTATTCACTTGCAGATAAGCCAGTGTGGATTTTCTGCTTCTTCTTCTTCTTCCTCCGATCTCTGAGAGTGATGCCGTGGCGTCCAGTAAATTGGTGTGTTTATGGGTGAGAGGAGGTGAAAGAACGCGAGGTTTATAGTTTCATTTAAAAAGTTTGACCAGAAAAAAAAGTTATTTGCGCCCGTCTTTCTTTCTAGAAACGTGTAGACCTTATTGAAATGTGGGCCTGTTTTCAAAGGGCATTGCAGGCCATATGGTAAAAGTAAGATTCTAAATCATAATGTTTCTGTCTGTTGATGAAGATCTCTGTAATAATAAAATTGGGCATGATCCATCTAGCGCAGATCTCCCTGAAGCAGCAATATATTCCAGGTATCGTGGATTTCTGGTTTGGCACTGCTGTCCGCTGGCCTTACATAAGCAGTAATAACCCTGGGGAGACAGAAATGGCACAGAGAGCAAGGCCAGGATATATTTCTCCATTCTCCCCCAAAAAAACCTTCACCATGAGGCAGGCTGGAACTGGAAATGTGGCCGTGGACGACATTCCACTGGTTGCAGCGAGGCCTACCGTTTGTTGTGACAGGAGACCAGTCTCCTCTCTGGCCCAATCCGTGCTTCATCCACCAAAGCGCCGTGAAAATGCACCCACCACTGACAAATACACAAAGTCAGAGGAGCTGCTTGTCTCCCTCTCTCTCAGGATTTTCCCCCGAAGGTTTCCCTGTGTCTGAAGGGATATTAGTGTCTTCCCGGGCTCCCATTGCTGCCTCAGTGGGAGATGTATTTTGTTTATATTCCTAATCGTCTCCGGAGAAAAGGAGTTATGAAACTTCATAATTGGTTTAGATGGCATGGATGTATAGGCATACACAAGGAAATGTGTGGCCGTCATCAATTTCCCCCCTCAGGCTTTGCTCAAACTGAATGTTTGCAGACTTAAATAAATAAATTCTCACCGCTTGGAAAAACAAAAAGAAAACATATTTTCCCCTTTCTTTCCCTCATTCTTTCACAGTCTTTTCTCTCTCTCTCTCTCCTCTGCTCTCTAAATCCATGCCAAAGTCACGGGGAGCCAGTTTCCCCACTTTATTTACACAAACAAAGTCCTACTCAGTTTCTTTGACAAAAGCAGCTAAATCTTTCATGTTTTGTCAGAACTTGATTCCTCCTGTCCCCCTGGCTATTTGCCTGCCCAGGGACAATAGAGTCAAGAGAATGCCAGCAGATTGTCGGAATGCGCCTCAATGAAACCAATTATTACATGTTGACTGCGTTCACCATGGCAGATTTGAAAGAACTGGGCTTATTCAATTTGGCACCGCGGGATTCCCTTTCAAGAAAAGTTATCCCTTTGACTGTTTGTATTTCTGAGCTTCTCTTTTTATACTTCTCTCCCGCTCTCGCTGCGGTAAATGAAACCTGGAAGAGTAGACCGCTCGTCTTTCACGACTTGGGTAATCTTTAATTAGCTAAGTGAGGCTAAGGGCATGTCACTTTCAGGAAGGATATCATTGGAATGTCCTAAATGAATACGAACTGTTTAACTGTTTAATTAGCTCACACAAAACAATAATTTCTGAATTGTAAAGTCTAACACAATCAGCATGGTAACGTTGGTAATAATAAAAAGGTGTCGTGCTTTGCAATAATGTTTTCTGTTTTCATGTTCCTAAATACTATTACCCCCTAGCATGCAGTAAGTCCATGGTATCAGATTTATTCTCATAATCAGAGCAAATTCACAATTCAATTTGGGACTATATTTACCCACACTGCCTAAAGTTCCAACTCGCCAATGGTGCCCATTATACTTTAGTCCGCAAACCTTTGCTAGAGTGTCCTTTTCCCAGACAAATAAATCTAAATGGGCCAGCTTTGATCTTAGCACTTAAGAGAAGCCAACAATGGTGTCAGGGGAGAAAGGGGCAGAGAGCAACAGGGCTCTCTCTTCTACAACAATAGCCTCTACAAACACCTACTTAATCAATATTTGGCCAGAGGACGCTCTCTCGGTAGCCAAACCACTCCTTTCTCATTCTAATGAGTTGCTATAAAAGAAAAACAACAACCACTACTTCCACAGAGCAACACAGGAGAATGAAACACTGTTGTGTTGTAAATCAATGCGGTAGGAGGAGGGGAGGGGGGGGTCACTGTGCTCTGCTTCTTAAAAATGTAGCTGTGTTAAAGGACTGTACAATGGGAAACATTTGAGAACCTATTGATTTCTTAGGTCATCAACATTGTTGTTTTAATGGAAACATAGGTGTTGTTCTCGAATTGTGTAAATAGCCTAACTGAGTAAAAATTACTAAACAAAAACTCTATTGTGTTATATTGTCAAGTATTTTTTTAGGTGTCTCACTATTAAAAATAAACTTAACCGACATTTAAGGCAATGATTTTACAGGGTATGTTCCTATGGTAAATGGTAATGCCCCTCCTTGTTTACATTGCTCTATGTTCATATTTGAAAATCAACGTAAGCATACTTTGGACTGGAGAGTCAATTTAATGGTTAGTCGACACTGATCTGTATTCGAGATGCTTGCCTTGCAGAGGGAAGTGGCTATAGACGTTGCATGAATGCGCGCGCTATGGGCGGAGAGGAAGGGGCGGGCTTTGTCCTAGATGAAAGTGAGAAGAAATAAAAGGTTTGGATTTAATCTACTAGAAAAGGTTTTCACTGCGATGACTTAGTGTGCGCCATGCACATTACGCGGAGATGGCAACAATAGTGCGTAAACACGGTCGACGGTGATTAACCTTTTTGGTCTAAATTCCTTGCGTTGAAGTGGCCATGCATAGATACTAATTTAGGATAACCAAATCTATCGAAGCTTATTTTCTGAGTTGTTTGTCTGCTGTTTATTTATTTGTTTGTCTGTGTATCAGGGGAGAGCTTACCCATTAGTATCAACCTCAATTTGTATATTTTCTGTTCGACTGACCAATCCTGGTTGATGACACCAGTTGGAATCTACAGGTACAGCGCTTTCTACTTTTTCATACCAAGCCATAAAATTCCTAAGATCCCAACAAGTCGCAAATCAACAGGTGTTCAAATCAACGGTTGTAATATGGGACGTATCCCTTTCTGAAATCCAAATGCCATAGCGGGGCATTACAATAGACACAATTTTAACATTCTTAAATATAATTGCTATTTTCTCTGGCCGAGAAGTCTATAAAACAGGTTGGACGGGGCATATTGGTGTTCCCTGAATAATTCATCGCTCATTGCGGGTTCATAATGTCTTCTCTCTGCCTTTTGTCAGCGCATTTTTCTTCCTTTCTCTCCACATTTTGAAAAGCTTTAGCGTCTTTTTGTACACCACAGAGCTGCTTGCTAAAGCAGGCCTTTGTGTGCGTAAAACCGAAGTGTGAGTCTCAATGGACTCTCGCGCCTTTGTCTCCCAAGTTCATCCTCAAGTGTCCGATTGTGCACATTGAACAGTTTCTTATGTGGGTGAAACAGTTGGGCAAATGTTTGAATAACTTCATAGCAACGTTTGTCCTATATGCAAAAGACAGCATAAATGCGAGGAACCTCGCAGTGCACGTGCGTCAAAAGCTGAAAGTTCTTCTAACTTCTACACTAACTTTGTTGTGTAGAATCATAAACAAAGTAAAATTTCGATTAAGCTAACACATAAGTATTTGAACTGTTATGGAAGTTATAATATTAGGTCTAATAATGTGTGAGAAAAATAGGAAAGGTTTCCTTTGGTTATAAATAAAAAGGTAAAAATAACTATAGCCTTAAATAGAACACAATGCTAAGGTCCAAAAATGCCCGTATTGTAATGTAATAATTGACATGAGTGTTTTAAATGCAATCAGTAAAGTCTTAACAAGTTAAACCCTATGCCCTAATACCGAAAATAGGCATATAGGTTGAAATGTAAAGTTGGCCAAAAATGATAGCCTCTTATAATAAAAAGTCATTTTTAAAACAACATCAAATCAACCTGTCCTATATTAACACACAAAGAAGAAACCACCGTTTTAGCCAAGTTAAACAGCATTAAACAGTTCCATTTCATTCAGAGGACAACGTGAATCATTCACATTTCCATAAAAGTTTGCAATTCTTAAATGAATGCATTGGCCTACAAATTTCAGTTAACTCACATCTGTCCCCGAGAATTCCATCAATGCTGTGCTTTGCTCTTCTTTCATTCTCTTCCAATTCCCTCTTCTCGATTTCATCATCGTCCTCTTCATCTTCTCCGATTCCACCAAATTTACAACGCATTATACGACTTATCGAGCTCACTTTGAAAAGAAGGAAAATAATGGTACCATTAAAAATATATTCTAGCAATCATGGCAACAATCTGCAAAATAATTGTTGGGCATCTAACCATGTAATCAATTTGTGTAGCGCACATATACGAATAATTTCCTGCAAACACTACAATACGAGCCTTTAGAGGAAAAAGTGTCATCGACTGATAAAATGGTAGGCCTAAGGGAAATTCAATAAAGCCTCTTTACACTAGATTTTAAAATATAATAACCAATTCTAAATTGGTTGTTTGTAAAATTATAAAACTTTTGGTATATTCTTTATTTTCTTAACGTTATAGCCTACATTAAAGTTTATGTTTCCCTCAAAATGCATAGATCTAATTAAAATGATAAACTGCTATGAGCTCAAATAACGGGATATTGTCCTTATAAAAACAAATCATCTAAAAATGGCAAGCAGGCCAATCATTTTGAACGAATTCTAAACGTACTTGTAGCATAATCTCTATAACCTCCGGCCTTTGTTTGCCACAAATGATCTGTACAAATATAATAAAATGTGTATAGTTACCTGACGGGACGTTATTTCTGTCGCAAATGGCATCTTTTAGTAATTTGTCCCTGATTTCCCAGCTGAACATGCCAGGGTTGTCTCTCTTGTAATCCTCAATTTTCTTATCCACATCAGGAGATGTCGTTTGCTTTACCAACAAAAATAAAACATTTGTCAGCATATATTCAAAACAACGTATAGGTGATTTGCTATATTGACTTGTTAATTCGTGCTATATGATAGGAATTGCAATGTCAGCAATATAGTATAGTTTATGAAAATGAAAATGTATAAAAATGTAATGCGACTATGATTTCTTTCTATTGATCATGCAGTCAATTTGTAGGCTAATAGCCTAGGCCTACTGTATAGTTTGTTTTATTTAATCATGGGTTGCAAATACCAAACCAATTGACATTGGTTAGGAAATATTTAGATTTGTTTAAAGTTTTCAAAGTAGGCCTACACCAGTCTGGCTTGGTGAATAGTTGTCTTCACCTTAGGTTTGCTGCCCCCGATCGCCCCGGGTCTAATGGAACCAGTCTCCTGGTAACGGCAGAGAATTTTGGAAACGCAGCCATGGGACACCCGGAGCTGGCGGGAGATGACACATGGTCGGATGCCGTGGTGGGCCATTTCAACGATTTTGTGACGAATGTGGTTTGGTAGAGGTCGGCCGTTTATGAAGACGCCACCGAGTTGGTTTACCCGGCCCTGTCCTAACGGAGTAGAGACTGGACAGAACGAATAGATGCCATTCAGTGTCAAAACAAAGGTGAACCCTTTTGCTAAGTTACGAATGTTATATAGAATGTAGAGTGTATTCAATTGCACATGACTTGTTCTCACAATTGGTTGGAAGTCAACCTTTCTGTAGGCCTACGAAATAGGCAATTTTTCTAACTTGTGAATAAATATTTAGCTAAAAAGGCTAAACACATCTGGAGAAGACTGCCATGCTTTTACACCAATCAACTACAGCCTCCTTCAGCTTTGGTTGTGATAGATGGTAATGTCATACCTTCCAACGAGTAGCCTCCGCGTGGGTAGTTCTGGTGCTGTATGGGTCGCATCATTCTCGGTAACCCTCCTGCCAGTGCCGTCATGACTCCTGACACTCCACCAAATAAGACACAAGAAGGCAGTTTACTTTTTTCAATTTCAATAATTCCCCAAAGAGTTACAGGCTTTGTTATGGCAGGTAGGCGACCTCAACTTCCTTGGGAAAGTTGCCTCGTCAAATGACAACAAGAAAAAAAAATATCCTTGAGAAACGTTTGAGATCTGTATCCAGGCGAAAATGTTTATGGATACATCAAAAGCGCAATGTTTTCACCATATTATAGGTCGCTCGCAAGATTGTTGTTGACACTCTCCAAAGTATTGTGAGTATGGATGAAACCGAAACATTTTATCTGTTGTTACTCTCGCCTCTGCCATCGGGCTTTGGGTTCTGATTGGCTAAGACGGTTTCATCCAGAAGGCTGAATTAGCTTTTTGATTGGTGAGCAGGAGGGAACTTTCCTCTTTGCCTTGGCTCACGAGTTCAACTTGTGCGGTTATGTGTTAAACTTTACACAAACAATAAACTAAGTAAACAATCAATAACATTTTTAAGCAAAAGTAACCATATTGAGGATATGAGATGCCACTGGCACACTTATGCCCTATTTTAATGTGGTAATTGCTCCCTTCTTGTTATAAGATATTAAATATACAATGTAAATGCCAATAGCTTATTAACCTGAAGGAATTTATACGTATAGTATTTACACAAGTACTAGTTTTAGTGGACTCATTTGAATAAAGGATCACAGCGCGGTCGACACAGCAGGGTACGACGCCGGGAGTGCTGTAAAAGTTGTCTGAAGCAAGACAACAAATACAATTGTGTTTAGACATTATTTATAAGTTCATGAGTGTCAACCTAAGCTCAACACGCGCAATTACCCACTCAAACAAACTTCTTGGACACTGACACGAACAGGCCTACACAACGTCAAACATGTCCTGCCCGTTAGTCAAAGTTGTTCTAGTCAGCAATTCCAGTAATTATTTCAAGACACTAACTATATTTCTCATATCCTATCAACAAATAACCTATAATAAATCCAATATTCTACTGTCAGACCACAAACCAATGAGCCATAACAGTGTAGATGTGCATACCTGTTTAATTCTTAGGATTTTTCACCGAGGAAACTTAGCTGTTATGCTATAGCTTGTATTTATTTTAATTTTTTTTTTAAGAGAAAGACTACGGCTTTAAAGCATGATTTTCATCTACTGTGTGTATAGGTCCGGTGTTGTGGATTAAATTCGATAGCAGTGAGAAGCCATGTACCCAGTGAGGACAATAAACACGTTTTCACTAGGCTCTACAATCTGTAGAGTAGGACTGTGGAATGGAGGGTTGGTCACTGATCTTTTGGCATAACTTTGGGGGCAACAGGTGACAGAGAGGAAAACGGTGATTTAGGTGTATTCACAAATTTGCAATAAAAATTGGACGTAAGTGTTTTTAGGCTATAAACCAATTGGGCCCCTCATTGGTGCAAGTGTTGGTTTTGGTCTTTGTTGTTTGGATACCGGTCATCTAGGCAATAAGGATAATTATTAGCAAATTTAGCCAATGAAGTTTATGATCTCATTATGTCGCCATTTTACCAAATCAACAAATCAGGGGAATAACTGTAGGCCAATTCATATCGACCAACGACATTTTAAATTGGACATTTAAAGAACATGCCTGAGAAATTTTCTTTTCAGAAACTTGCAGACAATGGAACGCAGGAGGAAAATATGGTATGTACGCGGGAGTCCTTTCGTGTGCAAAGGAAGAAATTGCTCCCTTTTCCTCAAGTTCTATAAAGCTGCATACAGGGCCTTCATGGTCGGCTAATAGCCCAGTAGTAATTAAACAATGGAGACTACGACCCAATGGTTCACGCTAGACACCACGTTAGTGTAACACATCCGTGCAAATGGACAATTATTGACGCAGAACCACATGACGGATAATTTGACTTTTCTGAAGCCTTGTTGAGTTGTGATAATCAGCCGTGTTTAATGGTCCTATACTCAAAAAAGACAGCAGTTCATTTTGTTGGCTGCAATGGTAGCTGCTGATGAAAATGGTCTAATTATGCTATTTTAGGCCCCCAAAGATAACAGACAGAACCTATGCAGTAAACACAGTTAAAAAGAAGTTTATAAAAAATCTATAGCCTTGAAATATGTACGTGTGTATTATAATGTTGAAATATTGTGTAGCCTATTAACATTTACAATGAGTTTATGCACGACAACATCTAAGTAATGATTACTAACCTCTACTCTACCTTTTTGTAAATTGCAGTTTGTGGTCGTTTCATTGGACCATTCTTCAAAACTCTCCATCTTCTTCCTCACGGGGTTTAAGGTGATATCTTTTTCCTATAGAAAATATATCAACGGTATGAAGAGATCTATTGGAAACTCAATACAGCCATAAAACAAGGAATGGGACGACAGCAAAGTTCTTATACGAGGGTTTGATAATCATGAAAGAGTTACTGGATCTACCGTGTCAAATCAATTAAGGGGTAAATCCAAGTTAGAAATGTGCTCAAGTGGTGCAAAACATGGATAGAAAATATAGTGTAAAATACCTACATACAAAAAAAAAGAAACGCAAATAGCAGGCTTAAAACCAAGTGAACCCATCTGACCAGTTATATTTGCCAAAGTTGGTGGTGCTTTTCGGCGTCTTGTTGGTCAATTTTACATTCACGTGTGAGACCGTTTTTAAAACTCTAGTCAATATAAATATGTGTATTATGTGAATTTGGGCCCATTTCCAGTCATTATTTATACCATTACCGTCCAAAATTGATGTATTTCAAACTATTTATCAAATGGATTGCTGCAAAGGAATTCAAAACAGAAATATGACGGTTTTTCCAAATAGAACATTCAAAATTTGATGTTATTTTCAGAACTTTTGAAGATCTCAAAAATATATTCATACAAAATTCACTAAATTCTACATATAGCATTACGTTATTTCTTTGTGCATTATAGAAAAAAACTAAATAAGAGGAAGAAAATTAAAAGAATTGGGAAAAACATGCATTTAGTAAATATTCTGAATAAACGTGGACCAGCAACACTATGGAGCCATATAAGGCAAATATCTAGATCCACGAAACTCAGGGCTCCAGGTTCTTTGCTTGCCCTCATGATGTACGAACAGATGCATCCATACATGCCCATTAGTTGCAGTCTGAATTGGAACACCATGTCCCACCCTCTCATCTCCCTCTCTAAATAAAAATAATGGTAATCATCATACAGTTCCTATATAGTTGTCATGAGGCGAGTGTGGATGTGTGTCAACAACACCAGCTCAAGTGATAGGGTTTAGAGGTACAATTTATTGGGCTTGACAATCTCAATGTATGCATTTCACTACTTTGAAAGTATCCGATTTATATAGTAGTATATAATAGGAGACTGTAGTGGTTATTTTAAAATGCAATAGACGTGCCCACGTCCTACTTTAAGATAAGATGATCACAGATGAGCGTACTGACACCTATGAGCCACTAGAGGGCACAACATAGATCCATCCAATTCTGAGTCATGAAATTATTCTTTTCTCCTAGCAAGTAAATACATACAAGACAGACCTGTCACGATAAAGCGTACAGGTGGGAAAAAAATAAACAACTTGTGTATCAAGTCCTCACTTTCATGTTAGGCGAACCTCAGGCGTTGTATTTATTTATTGTTTCTTAGAAAGGGGGCAAATATGCAAGATTGTCAAGTTATGGACCTTATTTATCCATGTGCTAGGTGACGTTACATTTTGATGTTTCCTTAGATTTAAATTAGAGCATCACATAATGGCGAAGGCCAATGTTATAGAAAACACTGTATTCATTAACTTAGCCCAAAGGTATAATAAAAGTTAACAAACAAACCTATTTACATATCATACTACTTGTGTTCATTATGTTTATTTAAGTCATTTCATTTTGGAGAAAAATAAATCTTGGGGGGAGGGGTGATGTGACGAAGACAAAGTCTGCATGAGCATTCCTCTTTTTGAAACATGTTTATTAGGCTCCAATCACAACATTATGAACTATGAACCATTATTGCACAGTATCTATTTTGGTATTATTCCATAAAACAGTGACTGCAGCTAAGGGTTTACACAGACGGAATGGGATGGAACTGAGTTTATGGATGCCAACCGAAATTGTATACCGTAGGACTATTTGCTTTTCATCTGTTTATATACATATAATCAGAATAATTAACAAACTTAACCACACAAACGACATGAGACTCAGGTTATAGACAAGTTGTAGAAAGGTTGTCAAATACTGGTCAGGTTTTTGATTGGTGCTTTCAGCTTCGACAAGACTTGTCCACAAATTGGATCAATGGTTGAATCAAATATATATACATATATATATATATATATATATATATATATATATATATATATATATATATATATATATATATATATTACTGTATTTTCTTTTAAATAGCACATTCCATCTGGATTAGATAGAATCCCTTTCTTCAGTTTCAGATTCAACCCCGTGTTTTAACCAGCACATTAGCCACGTGGTAATAACAGAGACCAAGGCGAGGATGCTGGCCACAGACAAACAGATAGGACCGATAATTGAAGGGGGGTTATTGAAGTTGTGCACAAATATGAGGCCCAGAAATAACAACACCACCATGGAGACGAAAGAGAGGATGGCGCACACACAACTTGTGGTAAATGCAAAGCGTTTGCAGTTTTGACAACTTTCATTTCCCGCATTATCGCTAGAGTCCATAGGACCAGCTGAGACTGCATGATTTTGGGCTGCAGGCCTTGCATGTCTTTCCTCCACTCGACAGTAGGGGGTAGTAATCGCTGGGTGAAAAGAGGGGCGACACGGTGGAAGGATGTCCCGTGGCAGGGAATCTACCTCTTCAATGTGAAGTAGTAAGAAGTCCGTCACTTTGGTGTTGTTAGGGAGATTCTGTATCAGATGGTCTGGGACTGGAGTTCGATGGCGGCAGAGTGGACAACCAATTCTCCACCCACGGTCCTCTCGGAGATAGACATTGTTTAGACATTCCTCACAAAAAGTGTGCAAACAGTCCAATAGTTTCGGGGTACGGCCATCCAAATCGAAGTAGTTGTAACATATGTTACACTCATATTCCTCGATCGGAATACAAATAATTGTTTCATTCTGTGATTGTCCGCTTCCGGTTTCATCTGCCTCCTGAGTCATAGCTGCGAAGTAGACCTATTGAATTTTACTTAAGCCTAATACCTCTATATGCTTTAATGTGAGCCGTTGTACGACCAGATCCATGGCTACAATCAGGATCGTTCGTTCTCGAGGCCATCATTGCCAGAAATTCTGCGGCAAAGAGAGGAAGCGATTGCTTGCTCTCTGTCTCTCTCCCACCGCAGCAGATAGGATCACAGCGCCAGATCAGTGCCCCTGCTGCTCTGTCCTGCATGATTCTGTCTCAACTAGAGTCGTTCCTATGTGGCATGAACAAGCCAGATCGGGGTTTTCACACAAACCAGAGAAAAGGCTAACCAGATTAGGCTATCAAATAAGATTATTTTCGTCAATCTTGTTTAGTCTATGGCAGTAGTGTGTATCGTACTTGTTGCGTTAGCAAATGAAGCACTTTGCCAATAGCTGATCAAGCATGTTGCAGGAAACGTATTAGGCGTTAAGCTGTAGGCGCTTCAGCACTACCCTGAGTGGACAGCGCCGAGCATTCCAATTAAGACGACATCACTTTGCTATCTCTGCCCTTTCTCAAACTTTAAAATTCCCTCCGATATGCACTCATTTTTAAGGTATGCTACTACATAGTCTTTATTTTTCAATATCTGTTAAGTCTTAAATACATAGCATACAATAGGAACAACAGGATAGGACAATAAGGCCATACAGTCTATACTGCCGGAACCTAAACAAATTAACAATCAAAGACTACACGATTTGACTGGATTTACAACAGCATCATAGATTCATGGTATCGAGTATCTATAGCATGGTGATGAAAAAAAGGCCTGACAGCATTAGTTTTATTTGTAGACTCACTGCCCCTTTGCCTGAAAGTCTGTAAACAGTAGGAGATGCTCAGCCCATTATACCATCTTTGGGTGATTAGACTGCTCCCCATGGGGCGACCTACCAGGGCCTATGGAGGGTCTCAGCCACTGCCCCGGGGGGGAACAAGAGCCCACACTAGCCAAACATGCTCAGTGACATAACTAGTGGGGCTGAAATAAAAGAGCGCCATAAAGAAGTCAGACAATGACTGGTCTAAAAGACGTCAGGCAGACCAGGTTTAGCCCTCACATCATATAAGCTACTGACAGTCCCCAGGAATGTATGGGAGACGGAACATTCAAGGGCGACCGGGTCGCTCAGTCACAGAGGCGTCTGCCTTTACAGGATTGAAAATGAAACTGCCCTCCCTTCCAAACCCCCCCCCCCCACACCCCCACACCCCAAAAACAAACACGCGGACTACTTCACCGAGGTCTAAAAAAACCTCTACTGATATGGTTTCCATGCTGTGAAATATTAATGAGACTGCAAGTGAATATCCATCTGTGTCCTTCCTACCGTTCCCTTATCTGTCACTCAGTCCACCTTTCCTTATCTTTCCCCGACAGAAAACTGGACAGATTACTGTTGCTCTTCTAGACCGATGGAGAGGAAGAAAAAAATGAAAATAATCTCAGATGTTACTTGCTGATTCATACTAATAGGAATAACAATGGATGTCATTTTTTTTTTTAAACACGGCTCAGACAGCAACCAATGACCAACATCCATGAATGAGCCCCCACGACAGAGTGGGTGTGTGTCTTCTGTTTGTGTTGTTTTAAGATGAGACTCCAGTCCCAGTCCTCCTCTTTCAGGTCTCTCAAAGGGACGCCTTCACTTGGTCATCCAGCCGGTGAATAATGCCACTTAAACGGCGCCGTGACAAAAGCTGGAGAAGAAAGAGAAGGCGCAGCCAGCTTCCAGTGGGAGCCATAGACAACACTCTGTCTGGGACAAGGGGCTTCATTTCAGAGGGACTGCAGGGCTTAAAGTTAAAGATTACTTTGAAATCTGCACCCCCTCCCTCCTCCTCCCCCCACAACCACACTCCCCAATCCCTCCCTCCCTGCAGCCGTCCCCCCCCCCCCCCCAAATAAAAACCTGCCGCCAGAGAGTAGGGGATGATCTGGGAGAAGATCCTCTTTGATGACAGAGAAGGATCCTTTTGTTCCCTAATCCCCTGCTCACGCCCCCTGTCCCCCTTTTGCGCCCCGTCCCCTCCTCTGGCACTTTTTAAACCCAACTGGACGTCAAAGGGCCTCTGCTCAGCCAGAGGCTTAATGGTTAGATTATTCTACTTCATTTTCAAAAAACGAAAGGAATTACGGATGTTTCCATTTTGTGTCCGTCCTTGAGTAAACAAACATGCAGTGGTTCTTCAGGAATTATACCTTTCATGGATTCTTGTTTAAGACAAACATGCTTCTGAAAATACATCTTTTGAAATATGAATTCTCTGCAAGCCAAAATACATTAATAGTTTTGAATAGTTTGTGTGGTTTTTAAATTGTATGTAACAGTTGTGTTACTAACAGGACTCCAGAAGTAGGGAAATTGCCGATGTTACTGTCAAGGTAATGGTGAAACACACATTGAGCGTTGCCCAGGTTAATTCCCTGGTGTGGCTCGGGGAACGACTCGTCAGCCTGAAAGGAAGAGGAGGTCAACCACCCTGCTTAGAAGAGGCCGAAATCTCAGGATGCACCATATATTTCTGTCTCTTCCTCAGCCTGCCTGGGGGGGGGGGGGTCATCTCTTAAGTGTGCACGCAGGCACAAGGGCAAGGCGACATGCGAGTGTGTCGGAGTCATTATCAGATTGGACACACATTATTTACAGAGGAGATGAAAGTGGTCCCTTTGGCTCGTAACATCTGCCCTCAGATGGCCCACATCCCCATCAAGATAACCTATGAGACACAGCCTAGGGACAGACATTATCGACACCCTGCAGCCCAGATGCAAGCACATGATGCGCTTACTTCTGTGTGTGTGTGTGTGTGTGTGTGTGTTAGGCTAGTGTATGTATGCATGTGTTGGGTTGAGTGTGTGGATATGAAGTCTAATAGGCATGCGAGGACCCCAGAGAACTTTGAGTGGTGACCATCATTGTCCAGGGTCATGGTGTCAAGCAGGGTTTCATAGCCTTTTCACTCGAGTTCTCACATGGCATACGGATGAAAAAGAAGTCACCAACAAACTCAAACTGTTTCTCTCTCACACACGGACGCCCATGCATACACATTTTTTTTACGTTTCTCTTTCTCACTATCGTTCTATGTCTCTCAATTGCTTACATTTATGACATAAGTAGTTCATGATGTAACATGTACACAGCCTAAAGTCCCTGTAACCTGAGTAGCATGCTCTAGTGGGCTTTGAGTGAAAGACATGTTATGCCATCTGGTGTCCAAAGCCTGCATGGCTGTAGTGTAGACTAATGCTGTGTTCAGATTCACCAACTTAAATACTACATCATTCATCATTCTCAAATACTTTTTACATTATACTTCACACTCAAACTGATTTCTACTGTTTGTTTATATTATTCCATTTACTTCCCTTTTGAAGAAGATTCATTCAAACTTAGTAATGTGAACAATGCATCACCCCAGTTGTTTTTCGGTTTGCAAAACTGTTTACACACATTCATGGTTCATACCTACCTTATAATTGCAAAACAACCTATCAAAGACATTACGTGATTGTCAACTTATGTGTAATTAAAGTCATTGGGTTCCTTGTCCTGCAAAGTTTAACTTTTGAAACAAACTGAGGTTAGCCCAATGTAGACCCATGGTCACCTGATTCAGAGCATAATTCTGCTATATTTCTACTATATTCACACGTCAGAGACAAATTAAATTGTGTAGGCTCCAAAAGTTATGTTACAGTCTATACATTTCCCTGACATCAGATCATTTCAAATTTGAGGCTACCAGTGGACAAAACACTTAGTTTTGATACGCTGACATATCTGTGAATGCTGTTTGTTTTGTGTGAAAAATGTATGGCATTTGTTTTCTTTTTTTTGTTTGTTTCCTGCAAGGTCATTTGCAATAATCCAATTTTATCTTTCCCCCAAAACTCTTTCGTTAAAGACTACAGTGAACGCCAGTAACCCTGTTGACATCACAGCTGCCTACAGCACGCACCACCTTCGATGGTCCAATCGCAGACAGAGAGCTGTCTCGACATCGGTAGCATCACTTCCGGCTGATAACACGGGCCGGGGATGCCCACTATAGATTAATACCAAGATTTCTTACTATTGTTGTTAATTTACAATAACACACATATAATTCGTATTTTATTAGTATGTTAAATCTAGTTGTTGGTGCATGGTCTGGCTTATCAGCCTGCATTATAAAGTGACTCAGAAGTAGCGGTTGAAAAAAGAGGTGAGAATGCATTGTTGTCTGTGTGCTCTGCAGATGTTGGTGTAAAATTGTGGCGATGATGTTCGGCTAGTAAGCCGGTTGATGGCTCCATCAACGTTAGTCCGCTGTCTATTTTCTAGCTTTCTATCCTTAAGCCTAGCTCTAACTATGACTCTGCACATTGGTGATACAAAAAGAGACAACTATACAGCGAGTGCTTCAGAAATTGTACGATTTGGTTTGGCTAAACTAGCTAGTTAGCCAGCAAGCTAAACTAGCCACCCTATGCTAGCACTGCTCTAGCCACGCACCATCTCTGCCTAGTAGTAGAAAATGGCTTCGGTGCTGTTTGTTTGCTATTTGGAATTGACCATGTTTAACAGACACAACACAAGACAATAACGTGTCTGTAGCACAGCGTCATCAGTCTTCTCAGATTCGGACCGATTGCATCCCATTATTTTTTCTCAATGTAAAGTAACGCTAGGTTCTATCACAAGATGTCAAGATTAGTTAACGTTACATTAGCATGGGGGTATTGCTAGGATGCTGAGATTTGATGTAAGGATGCTTATAGTTTGATTACCAGAATGTTAAAAAGGTTATTCAACATAATGTCGTTACAATTCACTAATATGTAAAATAATAGTATGACTTGATTGTGTTACGTTGAATCTTTTTATCGTGTTACTGTTTTCATGATATGTTGGTGTGCTGCCTGCTGCCAGGGTCCAATAAGGTCTACACAATAAACAGAGCAGAACAGGTTGTGTGTGTGTGTGTGTGTGTGTGTGTGTGTGTGTGTGTGTGTGTGTGTGTGTGTGTGTGTGTTTTACATTGTTCCCATGGACACAGGCCATGGTAGAAATGCTGGATTTGACTGTCACTATTTACATGTGTACCAAGCTCTGTACTATCTCAGTAGTAATTGCTTATTTTGTGTAGCCGAAGTAGTAATGATACTGACCCCCGACCGTGCAACCTAATTTCTAATCAGAAGGATACCCTTTTTAATCCTGGGGGATGTTGTAGAGGAAAACTAGTCCTTGAGCTCAGGTGTGTCCCTAGGCAGGTGCAGTTTGCTTTACTTACCACCATAGTGCAATAGAACTGGACCTGTCGTTCAGGTCTCATTTAGTAGGATTATTTAGAATTCTGCAACTCTGTCTTCATGTTGTCTATTCTCCAGACACGGATACGACCAGCCACCTCTGTGAATGTACGGTAGGTCTGTCTTATTGGTCTAAGGCTTCTAAAGATAAACCAACCAGGTGTGAAACATGGTGTGTGGGCTTAGTGTCACGGCTACGTCGGTTATAACCTGGCCTCGATGGATGGCAAATGGAAACACTGCAGCCTGATTGTCTTATGATTATCTGTGACATGGTGTTTTCTCCTCTTGCTCCTTTTTGGGCGCTCAAATGGGGAATCATTAGCTATATTGGATCACCCATGAGACGGCAGGCCTATTTCTGGCCTGAGCACTTTTGGAAGGAAACTAGATCAAGTGGCTGCTGTGCATAGCCTAGTCTTGACATCGTTTCAAATTTGAGAGCATGTGTTATGAAACAGCAGAATCCCTGTTTGTTATGGGTCTGTGTATGGCTGAGATCGATGCGCTAGCTAGATATAGAAACTAAAATAAAGGCTTATCACCTAACCCAGCTGAGATAGTTGTTATCTTCATACTGACGGTAAAGATGAGATAAAAGCCATTGGTAGCAGCAACAAGGCACGGTCTACCAACAGCCTGTCACCCTCAGCAGAGCAGAAGGGCGTATTCTCCCCAGACGAGGAATCGTAACACGGTCATTTGTAAGAATAAAACACTCAAGGCACTCTCATCAGGAATAGGGTTAGGGTTACAGTCATCTGTAAGAATAAAACACTCAAGGCACTCTCATCAGGAATAGGGTTAGGGTTAGGGTTAGAGTCATCTGTAAGAATAAATTACTCAAGGCACTCATCAGGAATAGGGTTAGGGTTAGAGTCATCTATAAGAATAAATTACTCAAGGCACTCATCAGGAATAGGGTTAGAGTTAGAGTTAGGGTTAGGGTCATCTGTAAGAATAAATTACTCAAGGCACTCATCAGGAATAGGGTTAGGGTTAGAGTCATCTGTAAGAATAAAACACTCAAGGCACTCATCAGGAATAGGGGTAGGGTTAGGGTTAGAGTCATCTGTAAGAATAAATTACTCAAGGCACTCATCAGGAATAGGGTTAGGGTTAGGGTTAGGGTCATCTGTAAGAATAAAACACTCAAGGCACTCTCATCAGGAATAGGCGTACATGACGGTGTTTTTGTCTGTTTGTATCTCAGGCCGCTTTATTTGAAGGTGATTAGACAAGGTATTTTTCTCTCAGCACAGTGTTGCTTCACTCACGAGCTCCTAAACCTGAGCATGTCGTGCCTGGAGACCATAGATCAAATATCGATATCGCAACTAGGTGTGTAACTCTGTGTCTTTAGCAAGTCGGTCGCTGCTGAACCCTGTGGGTTGAAGAGTAAGTGGAGGCCGGGGTTTTGGAGGCAAACGGCTCCTGCAGCAGAGCAGAGGCCACATTGGTGGGGCTTAGAGGACAGAGAGAGGCCCCGCGGGCTAAGCGCCGCCGCAGTCCGGGTTGGCCCGCTCGGCTCTGACGGCGTGCCAGGTGAAGGAAATAGAAAAGGCCTTTGCCAATCGTTTTCATCTACTGGGTTGTTCGGTAGTGTCCAAGATGTATTACTTCCAATCAGGCTGCATGTAATGGGAACCTTTCCCCTACTCTGACAGCCGTTCAACCTGAGGTGCTGAAACACAGTGAGCCCCTCTGTCCGTTGCACCTGAGAGAGTTGCTCGTGATTTGCCCAGCCAGTGAGACATTCCTTTTAAGGTGTGTGTGTGTGTGTGTGTGTGTGTGTGTGTGTGTGTGTGTGTGTGTGTGTGTGTGTGTGTGTGTGTGTGTGTGTGTGTGTGTGTGTGTGTGTGTGTGTGTGTGTGTGTGTGTGTGTGTGTCGGAGCTCATTCCCCACTGCCTCGCTAGCTAGCCGCCCCTCTGCGCCAGTCCGCTGTGGAATGCGCGGGCCGCCACTGCAGCCCCTTGCCGGGCCACGGGTCATCGGTGTGTGGCCCCAGCGCCGGTCCTCCTCTGGTTTTCCAACACTCATACCAACAGGATCTATGGATTGGATACCCTAGGAATTCAATCTGATGTGCCAAGGTGAAAGGGTGTGGCGTTCCAGTCCGCCATGTTCCAACAGAAGCACCAGAATGAGGCACGCCACCCTGACCCTGGCATTTAAACAGCCTTTGTAGCTCGGAGGGAGGCTAGAGTTAATGACGGGTTTCCAGCAGAGTGGAGACCAGCCGTGGGGAGGCAGGGCTGTTGGCTGATGCTAATGTTTTGTTTACAGAAATGCAACAGCCGGTGTTGGAGAGCAGGAATGGGACTGCCTTGCCAAGCTTCCTGGTGTGCAACACTTCTTTGGAGTGTTTGTTTGTGTTCCTCGGCCTCGACGTTTTGTTTTGTCGTTGGTTCACCAACCAAGACTTGTCTTTGGCTGAGCTGGTAGCAGCCTAAGCATAGCAAGAGAATACAGTTGGCCCGGCCAGCACTGATTTCCGTCAGCGTGTTTCTCTGTTACTCGACACCTGCTGCGATACAGAGCCTGTTTCCAACCCCGCTGTTCTGTGTTTTCCTCTAGGCTCGGCCCAGGCGCCCTCCGCCATCCCCACCGCTAATCCCCCCTCCCCCTCCCCAGCCTCCGGAGCCAGCCCCCACCCGTCACCTCCAGAAGAACACCAGAGGTCGTCACTGCCTCCCCCCCACCCCCCCCCGATTTCCCAGCCCCCCTCCCCCTGCCACATACCCTCGCCGCTCCCCGTTCCTCGAAGAGGATGAAGCTGAAGGAGGACATGAACCCCCTGCTGCTGCAGGTCTTCCGCTCGGTGGTGTGGGTCTACTCCGTCATCACCTTCCTGCCCTGGTACTTGCTCTCTGGCGCCGGGGGCAACCTGGAGCGGGCGCGCCGCGTCAAGGCCCGCTCGGTCAGCGGGCTGCCGGCCGGCCCCTACCGCGCCGTCAACAGCCAGCAGAAGCTGGTGGCGGGCCTGCACCCCGGGGTGGACTCCCTGGACAAGGTGTTCGAATACGCCGCCCGCCGCTTCCCCTACCGCGACTGCCTGGGCACCCGGGAGCTGCTGAGCGAGGAGGACGAGATCCAGCCCAATGGGAAGGTCTTCAAGAAGGTGAGTAACCGCGGCGATAGGGAAAGTGGGTTGGAAAGAGGTGGAGGCCGGCGCCGTGTTACTATTCAAAACATATCGACGCGGGCGGAGCTTGAAAGAGAGCGGTGTGTTACTGCTGAGGTCGCCTCGGTTCCAGCTGTCGATTGGCCAGCCACGCCGGAGGGGGGTTTTGCCATAGAGTGAGTGATGTTTAAAAGTGCCAATCAAATGCGTGCCTTGATTGGAAGGCTAAGAGAAGAGCGCTTTTTTTTTTTTAACATGAACCTTTCCAGACTTCCAGTGGAGTTTGAGACAACGAGATTTGGAGGGATGGTCACGGGAGACTAGAAGGTGAGAGCCCCGGGGGTCTGCTTCAGTCGAACAGGAAACTCAGACAGAAGTATGCAGGCGAAATGCACACCAAACAATCTATTCATTGTGGAATATGCTGCATCATTGCTGTGGGATGGCATTCAAGACAAAAAGGCTCTTTTAAGATTCTTAATATTTATGTTACTTAGAGTGGCAATCATTATTTTCTATCTACAAAAAGACCTTCGAGGCCCGATATGCTATTATAAATGATAACCCACAGTCACGGATATTTAGTCACTCTTGCTGCTGGTCTGTGCCGTCAGACTTTTGGTCATGCTCATGCTCAAACAATCCTAGGAAACTCTAGTTAAACAGGCTTGTGTTATCATAATCAGCTAGTGGGTCACCCATTGGTTAAAATGTGTTTGCCAGATGATCATGCGCACCGCCACAGCCAATCAGGGTTGACCAGCCATGCTGACAAGCTTAGCTGTGAACAGGGAGAGATAGCAAGCCACAATATTGCAAGCAGACTTGGTTAAACACATTTTTTTTTTTAAAATATCTTCTTTCTTTTTGGCCCATGACATATTGAAGCCTGGAAGAGCAGGGTTCCGTGCCGAAGTTTCATTTTGCACACTTTAAAAGTCTCGGAAGCGTCAGTGTGTGTGTGTGTGTGTGTGTGTGTGTGTGTGTGTGTGTGTGTGTGTGTGTGTGTGTGTGTGTGTGTGTGAGCTCAGCCGCCTGACTCCCAGCCAAGCCCAATAGAAACCCCAATGTGAGGTCAGCCAGTGCTATAGGGAGCAGTGGTAGCTTTGTCCTCGCTTCACACGCCGCTTCGCCTGCCAACAGTGTGATTCAACCCAAGGAATCTGGGGTGGAGGAGAGAGGGCTTATTGTGTGTGGACTTCGGGCCCTTTGTCTCGCGCTCAAGGCTACTCCGCTCGGCGGTGGCGTTGGGACACCAGCAGAGGGCGCCGTGGACCAGCTGTGGAGCTGGAACCAACACGACCGGGGGCTGTCTAGTTTCACTTCCCGCCGCTTGAACGTACGGTCAGGACGTCGCGTCGGTGACCCCCGGCAGGGCTGCCTGCCACATCCTGGGTCCCTGCCCGCCTTTTTCCTTCCGTCGACCGGACGCCGACCTGTGTCCTAGATCCAAACGCGGTCCAAGCACAGCTTTTCCGTCACAGTTTAGCCTGCTCGTGTACCCAGTACTCTGTTCTGCTCCGCGGGGTGGGCATGCGTGAGGTAAAGACCCCCCACCTCTGTGCCCGCCAGGTGATCCTGGGGGAGTACCAGTGGCTGTCGTATGAGGAGGCCTACCAGGCGGCACTGTGCTTCGGCAGTGGCCTGGCAGCGCTGGGCCAGAAGCCCCTCTGCAACATCGCCGTCTTCTGCGAGACCCGGGCCGAGTGGATCATAGCGGCGCAGGCCTGCTTCATGTACAACTTCCCCCGTGAGTACACAGACACACACACACACATATACACACACACACACACACACACACACACACACACAGTGATGGCGCGGAGTCCCGGCAGCGCTCCGCCGTGCCCCGCCTTCCAAGGTGACCCCGGGTGCGTTTGGTTTTCGACAGTGGTCACCCTCTACTCCACCCTGGGCGGGCCGGCCATCGCCCACGGGCTGAACGAGACTGAGGTCACCCACATCATCACCAGCAAAGACCTGCTGCAGAAGCTCAAGGTAGGTGCCCCCCCCCCCCCCCTGCCCCCGCCCCCATAGTGTCCTGATGAAAGAGGATTGATTGAATCCCCACTCACTTCAAGGTAATATCGTACCATAGATACACTAGATAATCGATAGATAATATCATACCGTAGATAATCAATAGATACTATTGTACCATAGATACATAATAGATAATCAATAGATAATATCGTACCATAGATAACCAATAGATAATATCGTACCATGGATACATAATAGATAACCAATAGATAATATCGTACCATGGATACATAATAGATAACCAATAGATAATATCGTACCATGGATACGTAATAGATCATCGGTAGATAATATCGTACCATGGATACATAATAGTTCATCGGTAGATAATATCGTACCATGGATACATAATAGATAACCAATAGATAATATCGTACCATGGATACATAATAGTTCATCGGTAGATAATATCGTACCATGGATACATAATAGATAACCAATAGATAATATCGTACCATGGATACATAATAGTTCATTGGTAGATAATATCGTACCATGGATACATAATAGATAACCAATAGATAATATCGTACCATGGATACATAATAGTTCATCGGTAGATAATATCGTACCATGGATACATAATAGATAACCAATAGATAATATCGTACCATGGATACATAATAGTTCATCGGTAGATAATACCCTCCATCCCCCCAGGCCATTCTGCTGGAGGTGCCCAGGCTGCAGCACATCATCGTGGTGGACCAGAAGCCCACCAGCTGGCCCGACTTGCCCCGGGGGATAGAGGTCCGCAGCATGGAGGCCGTGCAGGAGCTGGGCTCCCGAGCCGTCCACAGTAAGGAGGGGCCCTCTCGTACCCCTGTCTTCGCCTTGTTTGTCATAGGGGTGTCGAGATGGCATGGCATAGCAAATCTGGGGTGGGGGTGGGGGGGGGGTTGTTTTTCTTGAGATCTGGACTCCCTGGTGTGCAGACTTGGGCGCACGAAGGTGCCTCTCCACTGATGTGGGTCTGGGTGCTGTTCGACAGGCCCCCACTCACGCCTGGCGTGGTCACTCTGTCTCTCTAAACCGGTGGGAATCCCCTGGAGCGCCTCTGTAGTCCTCACAAGGCAAAGGCTCCATGTCTTCCGTTTTGTTTGCTGTGGCATCGGTCAGCCGCACGTACGTCACTGTTTCTCTCTCCCCCCCCCCCCCCCCCCCCCCCCCTTCCCGTCTTTCTCCCCCCCCCCCCCCCCCCCCCCCCCCAGTGGCGGTGGCGCGCCGCCAGCCGGGCCCCGCCGACATCGCCGTCATCATGTACACCAGCGGCTCCACGGGCATCCCCAAGGGCGTGATGATCTCCCACAGCAACATCATCGCCGGCATCACGGGCATGGCCGAGCGCATTCCCAACCTGGAGTAAGAGAGGCCGCCGCCCGTCTGGCCTGGGCTCCCTCTGTCCCTCTGTCTCTCTGTCCCTGTCTCTCTCTCTATCACTCTGTCTCTCTGTCTCTCTCTCTCTATCACTCTGTCCCTCTGTCTCTCTCTCTCTATCACTCTGTCCCTCTGTCCCTCTGTCCCTGTCTCTCTCTCTCTATCACTCTGTCCCTCTGTCCCTCTGTCCCTGTCTCTCTCTCTCTATCACTCTGTCTCTCTGTCTCTCTTGTCTGTCTGTCTCTCTCTCTATCTCTGTCTCTCTCTCTCTCTCTCTCTCTCATCTCTCTTTGTCTGGGTCTCTCTCTCTCTCTCTCTCTCTCTCTCTCTCTCTCTCTCGTTCCCACACACAGAGGCACACTCACTGTCATCCTATCTCTCCGTTATCTCCATCTCCTATTGCCCCCCCCTTACACTGTGTGTGTAGCGTGGCTCACCTGGTTGCCCCCCTCTGTGTCCCCCCCCCGCAGTGAGACGGACACCTACATCGGCTACCTGCCCCTGGCCCACGTGCTGGAGCTCAGCGCCGAGCTGGTGTGCGTCTCGCACGGCTGCCGCATCGGCTACTCCTCCCCCCAGACGCTGGCCGACCAGGTAACCCGCCGCCCCGCCCCCGCGCCCCGCCCCGCGCCAGCCATGGGGCTTCAAAGGCTCGGGGCGTCTGAGCCAGACCGCCGCGTCGCCATCGATCGTTCAAAGGTTCCTCCGTCCGAAACAGGGGGCGTCGCTGTGACAGCCCGGACATCTCCTCGGGCCTAACTCTGCTCTCCTCTGCCCTCTCCTCTCTTCTCTCCTGTCCTGTCCTCTCCTGTCTTCTCCTCTCCTCCCTCCTCTCTCCTCTCCAGTCCACTAAGATCAAGAAAGGCAGTAAAGGGGACACCAGTGTTCTGAAGCCCACGCTCATGGCGGCTGTACCAGTAAGTACTGGCCACATAGGATTCTACTACCCCAAATGTGTCGTACCAAAATGTCCGTCTGTTTTCGTCGGCTCACCTCGTCCTGCTTTCTGTGTCCGGCCGTCCGGCGCAGGAGATCATGGACCGCATCTACAAGAACGTGATGACCAAGGTGGAGGAGATGAGCAGCTTCCAGAGGACCCTGTTTGCCCTGGCCTACAACTACAAGATGGAGCAGATCTCCAAGGGCTACAGCACGCCCCTCTGTGACAGGTAACACACACACACACACACACACACACACACACACACACACACGCGCGTGCGCACGCACTCTAACTTCAGCAGTACAGGAAGGGTGTGCGAGTCAAGGTGGAGTGATTCATACCTTTCATAACTGCCTCACACATGCGCTCACTCCTACCAGAACGCACACACAGCCACACACACACGCACACACACACTGGCCATCCGTCAAATTATGTTTGCTCGGATATTGCTGGTGAGATTGCTCTAAGGGGTTTTCCGCTCGGAGAAGCAATATGAAGATGATTATATCAATACTCTGCTGATGGACTCACGCGTTGGTCTAACAGTTGTATTCTGTCTCTCTCTCCCCACTTCTGCCCCCCCCCCCCCCCCCCCCCACACACACACACACCCTCCTTTCATGCACCCTCATCTAACTCCCCCTTCCCCTTCTTCCTCCCTCTTTCTCTCCCCCTTCCCCTTCTTCCTCCCTCTTTCTCTCCCCCTCCCTCTCTTTCTCTCCCCCTCCCTCTCCCCCTAGCCTGGTGTTCAAGCGGGTGCGCTCGCTGCTGGGGGGCAACACCCGGGTGCTCCTGTCAGGCGGGGCGCCCCTCTCGGCCGCCACCCAGCGCTTCATGAACATCTGCCTGTGCTGCCCCGTGGGCCAGGGGTATGGCCTCACTGAAACCTGTGGGGCCGGAACCATCAGTGAGAGTAAGAAGGGGGGGGAAGGGAAGGGAGGGGGGGGGGGGGAGGAGAGAGGAAGGAAGGAACCTACGAATTATTCGTGAGAAAAGGAAAGGGAGGGGAGAGGAAATAGGTTGGGGAGAACCTTCATGCTCTGCAGACAGATCTGATCAGTGGTGGGGTTTGTGCAGAAGGCTCACCCTGGGGGTGCGTTTGTTGTTTCAGTGTGGGACTACAGCACCGGGCGGGTAGGAGCCCCCCTGGTCTGCTCTGAGATGACCCTGAAGGACTGGGATGAAGGTGAGTGGGGACCAAGACGACGCTAGCCCTGTGCCTGTGTTCATTCTGTAAAGGGTTCTCACTCTCTCCCCCTCTCTTCTCTCCTCCTCTCCTCCTTTCTTCTCTCCCCACTCCCTCCTTTCCTCTCCCTCTCCCCCTCCGGTCCTCGGGCCCAGGCGGCTACCACAGCACCGACAAGCCCAACCCGCGGGGGGAGATTCTGATCGGCGGGCCCAACGTCACCATGGGCTACTACAAGAACGAGGCCAAGAACCGCGAGGACTTCTACGTGGACAACAACGGCCAGCGCTGGTTCTGCACGGGCGACATCGGGGAGTTCCACCCTGACGGCTGCCTCAAGATCATTGGTGAGGGGCGAACCGCACCGTGTGTGTGTGTGTGTGTGTGTGTGTGTGTGTGTGTGTGTGTGTGTGTGTGTGTGTGTGTGTGTGTGTGTGTGTGTGTGTGTGTGTGTGTGATGTGTCAACGGTGTGTGTTTTGTCCCCCGCAGACCGTAAGAAGGACCTGGTGAAGTTGCAGGCTGGAGAGTACGTGTCTCTGGGGAAAGTGGAGGCCGTGCTGAAGAACTGCCCCTTCATCGACAACATCTGTGCATACGCCAACAGGTACCACGGTCCCTCCTCCCTCTGTCTGGCGCTTCTCTCTCTCTCCTGTCCTTTTCTCTTTCTCTCCATTCTCCCTCTTCCTGCCTCTTTTCTACATCTTTTTTTCTCTCTCTCTCTCTCTCTCTCTCTCTCTCTCTCTCTCCTTCCTCTTCCTGGTCCTCCCTCCCCTTTCCATTTATCCCCCTCTCCTTCTAACGTTGCTCGCCCCCCCCCCCGCAGTGAGGAGTCGTACGTCATCAGCTTCGTGGTGCCCAATCAGAAGCAGCTGGGGGCGCTGGCGGCCCAGAGGCAGGTACGGGGCACCTGGGAGGAGATCTGCAACAGCCCAGAGATGGAGAGGGAGGTCCTCCGCATCATCACCGAGGCGGCCGTCTCCGGTAGGGGGCCGGGGGATGATGACGACGGGGGGGGGGAAGAGGAAGCTCGCAACCTTTTATTTGGTTGGCCCTCATTAACCTTTTCAGGGCCTCCATTAAACCTTTGCCAGCAAAGTTAGGAAAAGGCCCCAGGAGGGGTAGGGTCTGTGTGTTTCGTTGAGGAATTCAGCCATGTTATGGGACTGACTGAGAAAAGCCTGGCTCAAAAGTGCAACTGAGCACGGTCCCAGTGGAAAAACAAAGGCACTTTTACGTGGCAAGGGGCCCGAGATTGGTCCTAGTCAATGTGCATTTAAGTAGATTGTGTGGCATTTGGGTAGGAGTGGAATTTGGTAATTCCTGCCCTCTTAAAGTAGCATTAAATGATAATATTTTACAACCGCAGAGGTGCTGTGGTTCGGCTAAACCAGCTTGCTCAGTTGTAGATGTGCTTGAAGTGGTACTTATTAAATATATACAGAGGGTCTATGGGCGCTAGGCCAGAGAGCTGGAGATATGTTTTGGTGGTCTGATATTTGTGGGAGCTCATGGTTGTGTGTGTGTGTGTGTGTGTGTGTGTTGGTACCTCTCCCCCCTGCAGCTAAGCTGGAGCGCTTTGAGATCCCCAAGAAGATCCGCCTGAGCCCAGAGCCCTGGACGCCCGAGACGGGCCTGGTCACCGACGCCTTCAAACTGAAACGCAAGGAGCTGAAGTCACACTACCAGGAGGACATAGAGCGGATGTATGGGGGGAAATAACACACTCTCCCCTAGGCACCCAGCTCCTGAAAACGCTTACACACACACACACGCACACACGCCACCAGTATGACCAGGAGAGGATACACAGATGCAAATGATGACCATCCATCCATCTCTCTCTCTCTCTCTCTTTCTCTCTCTCTCTCTCTCTCACACACACACACATATACACAAAGACAGACTAGCGTGCGCACACAGAAACCCAAGCCCCTCGTCCCTGCCCCTCCTGGCTCTCCTGCAACCCGCCATGATCAAAGGGAAGGACACTTGAAGCCGGTCCCAAACGCCCACACCAAAGCCCAAAGAAGGAGCTGGCTGAACCAGAAGAAGACCCAGAGCGCTCCCTCCCTGATCCTCCTCCTCCTCTTCCTCCTCCTCCTCGGTTAGGCTCGGCGAGTTGCTATGGCGACTCAGGCGACGCGACGGGCAGCCGAGGCAGGCCGGCCGTCGGCGTGACTCTACCGAGACGCAGGAAGTGACACGCTGGCGCTTTAGACTGGTCCGCCGTCACTGTCCGCGCGCCCACCTTCTACTCCTCCTTTACCTCTTCCTCCGTTCCCTCCTTCCTATCTTCAGCTCCCGATCGCCGCTCTTTGTGACATGGTTCTGTCGTGTGGTGGAGCCGCCATTTTGGGGAAAGGGGGGCTGTCCGAGGGATCCTTTCCCGGGTTTAATTCCATGTTCAGGGTTGAATCTTTGCAGGGATCTCTCCTCTGTTCTAATGTGATGCGGCGACGTTTCCGTTCAGGTGCATTGTTTGCGACGAGGTCGTCTTTTTTGGAAGGTTTGTCGGTTCCGGAGCGCGCCCCACGTGTCTAACCCTCCTGTCTTGTCTATGAGTATAACAATGTCGCCAAGCCATGAAAAGACTGAAGGTGAAATGTGTTGTGAAGAGCTTTCTTTCTGATATACCCGTTTTCTTAGATTCATAGATTTTTTCTGTTGACTGTTCTTCCTGAAAGGTTCCTTGTTTGTGTTCTATTTAACTGACGTTCCCTTTCTTTTTTTATACTTGAGATTTTTTTTTTTTGTGACGGTTCTTTTTTTGGTTCGTTTGTTTCTTCTCGTGTTCCCGACGTTCCAAAGTTTGTATCTCAGAGTGTGTGTGTTTACTGACTCGCCTAGCCGAGTTGCTCCAGTCGGTTCTTATACTGTCTGTATATGGTGTCCCATCTTGGGCCCGTGTAGCTGATGTGCCTAGGATGGTTGGGTAGGGGACCCGCTAGTTGGAAAGGCATCCAGGGTCAGCCGGAAGACTCCGTTTCCCATCACCCTCTCTGCCCTTCGGTTCCTCCATGTCTGTAGACTTCCAGGGTGCCTACTGTGTCCAATAGTTACTTCTCCGTGGTCCTGTAACTGTCCAGAGAAATGGGCTGCGTTGGTTGTTTCGGGTCTCAACCACAGCACCGACGCCGATGAAGCCCCGCCTTGTACTCCAACCGTGACCAACCTGCCGCATGGATGTTTCCAAGGGAACCGAGCCTGTTCCACACGTCATAGTTTGCCTTTTTTTTTTATAGCTGTGGGAAAATGGTGGTTGCGCATCCGTACATCGCTCTCCAATTCTTTTTGGGGGTAAAATTTTACCTCTTTTTGTTACATAGCTTTTGTTACTGTTACTAGTATATATAAATATGACCTACAAATTGAATGTGCAATATGTATACACAAATTCTAAAGTATGTAAAATAAGTTAACAGATAAGCCCCCATCCCCCCCCACAGTGTATGAATGTGTGGGCCAGTCTTTTTCCATTTCAATGTATAGAGAAAGCTTGTAGAATAGTGAGATAAACACTGGTAAGGAAGCGCTCCTCTGGAGGCACTCCTGTCCTGGAGACCGCTTTGTGTACAATTCGGTGTTGTGAAAGCTTGATGTAGGAGGAAAACAAAGTGTCAATTTGACCTAAGCACTCGGTTATCTAAATTTGAATAGTACTGCAGCCGATCATAGGAATTTGAATTGAGATGCACTCCATATTGTATTTGTGTAAGAAGAAATATTTAGCCTATGAAATGAAATGAATTAACGTATGATTGTCTGTTTAAAGTATGATATAACATTATTAGATTGTTTTATCCTCAAATTGATATGCGTTTGTGATACTGTATGCAAAGTGTGTAAAAGAAACTACTTTTGTCAACTGGCAAATACACGTTTGAAAATGTAACTGACTTTGAGTGGGGGATTGTTGTTAATTCTAGAATTACAAGAATAACTTTCCGATGTTGATCCAGCATCCTGCCTACTTAGTCGGTGGGCTTATATGTTACTGGCCAAATGCTAATTCGCTCTGTAAAGTTAATTCACTCCTTGAACTGCTACCGATGCACAAAGGGGAGGACATTTTGCCAACACATTTATACCATGGTTCTCTCTTTAGACTCTGTTTTTATTAGGTGATACAGACTGACTCCATATATTATAAGGGTGTGATAGCACATAGTTGCGGAATTGTTTTTAGCATTTTTAAAACCTACCGAATTAGAAACCAGTAGAGCGCGGACACTGCCACAAATGAGCCGCCACGCATTGTTCCCCGTCTCTTCACGTTTTTCCGCCCGACCGTCTCAGTAGCCTACTCTGTACCCAGCTCTCCTGTATGCTGCTTTTCTCTTGCCTGACTAGAGGTGGCTAGTTGCCTTCAAACACAGGTAGTATCCATGAGGGATCAAATGAACTTAAAAAGTGCTTCGAGTGTTGGTATTTTTGTGGGAGGCGTGGTACACGTCTTGTGTCCCGGTAGTGAGGTCCACCGAAATCAACGGTGTACCAGCGACAAGACGCAAAAGGGTATTTTACATGAATCCCATAACTCCCACTGTTTGAAGTCGTTCTGTAAATAGGTTGGGAGCGGAGGGGATGATGATCAAATGGCATGTGAAGCTACCAGTTGTACAGGTGGAAAGCCTTGGTTGAACATGTTCTGCACTCTTTCGAGTTTGACCAATTTTGGGGGGTCTTTTTTTTCTCCTCGTTTTGTATTGTAAGCTGCCCTTGGGTCGTTGCGAGTGTCTCCCTCCTTATTTATTTGTAATTTGGCCTGGGAAATTGTCAAAATAAATAAACGTTTGTGGTCTGAACAATGTGTATTCATGAACTAGAGAAATATAGGGATAATTATCACAGAATTATCTTGCCGTTTCTTGTTATAAGAATCAGAGATGGGCAAACATACTTCTTACAAAATACAAATACTTCCTTGCCAGATGTATCAAAATAAATTACTAAATACTGGTGTCCAAAAATGTATTTCATTAAAATACTTGTATTTTGTATTTAAAGTACCGGAAAAATACATAGCGTTCCGAGTGTTAAAATGTATGCAAAGTCGACCTAACACATTTCTAACAAGTTAACATATTATGCCACTGAATCAATTCGTTCATTGTGGTCTGGCAAGGCTCCCTTGGGAGTTGGTTTGGTAGTTACATCATTGGCATTCATCGTAGTCTTCCTCTCTACCTCCATCAAAACTAGTCACTGATCTATCTGGCAGACTGAATTTATAAGGAATTAAACCTGCTTCAATTTGACTATTTATAGACGATACCAATGCTCTATCCATGGGTAGATCTAAAAACACTTTTGTGGAAGACCATATTAGAAGATGGTTTGCTATATAAGTAAAATAAGATTAAGTAAGTAGTATATGCATGTATATATAGTGATTATCAATGAATCTGAGTAAAAAAAAGTCATGATATTCGGTAACCGGATAAAATTATAAAATTAAAAACGCATGTTTAAAGTACAAAATCAACGACTACATTTTCATAAACACCAAATTTACTCTTACATAACAAGGAGTTTCTCAGGTATAAAAAAAATTCCCCCTTTATGTCAAGTTTGACTGCAGAAAAGTATTTTTTTCTGTATTTTCAAATACAAAATCCTGCTTCAAGGTAACATATTACTAATGACTTAAAAACATGTTTTAGAGTGATCAAATACAAATTACAAAATACTGGGAAGTAATTAAAATACGTATTTGATATCATTTTAAAGAATAATATATTATGTACCCACTGGAGTGACAAGAGGGTGGCATGTGTTGCCCAATGGGTCCGCATGTAAATATTACATGCCGTGTACGCTATGACTAATACGATCCTTGACTTGTTTTGAAGCAGTTCTGGAAGCTAGTGTTTCTATGGAAACCAAGGCCAGTTGAAGGGTTCCGTGTTGATTGCGGTGCTCGATGAATTGACTTGGCGGACATTAATTCACTGCTCATGGAATCAACATCCTATCCAGTATCCACTCCACGGTAAACAAATAGCTCCTATCAGCCACGACAAGTCTATTCAGAAGAATACACGGTGACTTGTTGATCAGACGGCTATTATTGGATTTCCACATGCTTTCGAAGTGCATTGTATTCATTTATTAATAATCCAGTATTTTCTTACCCATGCATGGAGGCCTATTCTTCGAAAGACCATACCGCACATGTGTGGCAATTCTTGGATCATTTCACGGAAGAAGGAGTTATGTTTAAATGTTTTTCGCTTTGGCTGAGTTTAAAGCGGTCTGCAATGAGATGCAACAATGTGCTTTTCACAGGCCGTCGACTCGGCCGCTGAATGAAAGTGCCTGCACGCAGGCCTCTGAATCCATGAGTTTTAGATCAGGGAGACCATGAGGCAGCATGGCATGAAACCGGGTTCCTTTCCACGATCAGCGAACATGAAGAGAGGAAGGCGTAGAGAATGTGTAGAGACAGCAGCCACTCTCCACTCGCTCCATCTGAGCCACTGGGACCGGCGTTGGTGACTCACAGCCTCACTGCCTTTGCGCATTAGCCCACTGACTGTTAACACACGCGCATAAAACTCGCGCGCGCGCAACCACACACACACACACACACACACACACATAAGTTAGACTGCCTCTGATCTCACATTCTAAAAAACCACAAGCGGGGTTCTCTAAATAAGTCAATCGATGCTTTGGTTGTTAGTCTGTGTATGCTAGGTCAGTGAAAGACTGAACGAACGGCAAACATGCACGACGTGCACATCAATCGAGGACCATTCTAAAATGAGAAACGGATGGGGACATATAAGGGCACTTTAATTAAAACAAAATACCGAATTTATTACAAAGGACTTTAGTTCGTTTATTTCAAAATATAAGATTTTATTTTAGGCAATTCATAATCATACAAGATTAGGTATAGTGACTAATATCTTACTGTCTATATGTCCAGTCTAATCTCTTTCCATCTTTGTCTCCTTCAATATCACTCTCTGAGTTATGACTCAGTTCACTGCGGTTGAAAACTTTTGTCTTTGTTTGGGCTGGATGCTCCAGTGAGCGCCAGTAATTGGTATTTACCCAAAGATGAATTGACCGGTCCCAGCCCCCGCCCCATGCAGCACCCATGCCAAGCATCGGCTCACTGCCCTGGAAATGTGTCTGGGGTGTGGGGATTGAGTGGACTGGAGAAGTGGACGCTGGAGGACAGCTTGCCAAGGCACGTTGGCAGGATGACGGGTCACAGAGCGGGGGCTAAAGCAGGTCCAGATGGAACATATGTAGAGGAATCTGGTTCGTTCTTGTTCATTTGTTAAGAAACGTTGGGTCGTGCATTGCAAACACAGGTTTCATGTATAATACATGTCTTATAGTGCTAGAGCCGCCGATGTGTATGTGTGTGTGTGTGTGTGTGTGTGTGTGGGCAATGCGCGTGCGCGTGTGTGTGCACGTGCGCCTGTGTGTATTGTGTGTGTTGCTTATGTGGAGGTAGGTGAACTGTGGGTGGTCACTCATCAGAAAGAAACTCAAGGAGATGGAGAGAGGGAGCAGTGCAGAGAAATAGAGGAAGGAGGGAGGGAGGGAGGGAAGGAAGGAAAGAGGGAGTAGAGGAAGTAGGCTGGGAAGGAGGGAGGGAGTGATGCTGGGAGGTAGGGAGGGAGGGAGTTGGAGCAACTGATACGTCTGGGCCGATGACTCACTGGGGCTGGATATTTTTAGCGCCCGTGAGGGATGTTCAGGTGCATGCAGAGCGGTGGAAAAGGGGAGCAGAGGGACAAGCTGTTTGTCTGCCAACCAGATTAGTGTCTCCACCTAGGCCCGTGGGGGGAAAGGAATAAATGATTACAGAGAGAAACTGTTAAGAACATGACCT